>JAWQEG010007895.1:20000-37500 GCA_033782935.1 Petrolisthes cinctipes
GCTCATTCATTATTAGATATTCCTCCTTCGAGTTTTGTTATCATATTTTAATCTAGCCAATAAATTATATACCTTTCTCCGGCTGTAAATAACCCTTCAATTAACTCTCCATTATAATATATATCCTCCTTCGGGATTTGCTATCATTATTTAAATCTAGTCTGTTATAATATATCCTTCTACAGTGTCATAATTATAACTTATACATATTGCTCCCACTTCAATATTCTTTTCTTTATAGTCCAACGTTATATTTCTTTTGCCTCTGCAGACTAGAATCGAATCAGAATTTTATGTAATTACAATCTATATAATATCTTTTTCCAGTTTTGTTTGGGATTAATTTTCACCTAATTATTATGAGACTATAATTTGTTTCTGTACTTACTGTATGTGGTATTGATGTATGTATGTATGTATACTTTGATTGTGATAGATTGACACCAGCTCTCCTTATTATTTATACAGATCTGGAAGTTGGGATTGGTGGGATTGAGTGGGATTAGCCAAGCACTGAATCACTCCGCTAGGGAAGGATGTTTATTGCTTGAATCAGTAGTCAACATCTTCACAACCAATACATTTTTTTCACTATCTACCATTCACTTCATTTCACTACCCACTTACCCTTCACTTATTTTCACTACCCTCCCTTCACTTATTTTCACTACCCTCCCTTCACTTGTCTTCACTACCCTCCCTTCACTTATTTTCACTACCCTCCCTTCACTTATCTTCCCTACCCACCTTTCACTTATTTTTACTACCTTTCCTTCACTCATTTTCCCTACCCACCCTTCACTCATTTTCACTATCCACCCTACACTCATTTTCACTACCCACACAGGGGTCCCTTCATTAATTTTTACCATCTATCTTATGTCACCTACATGTCACCTTCCAATTCGAAGTTTATTTCTATCACATCGACCTTGACTATAAAAACACGAAAGAATTATTTATGAGGGTGTGAAACGTCTCCTGTGAAACTTATCAAACAACAACCTGCGGCGGGCGAGTTTGTTGGCCGAGAATTTAGCTAAGTTGATAGTGGAGAAGGTACAAGACAAACCATGCAGATAATTAATGAAAGTAATGACATGATAGAGGTAGAGGAAGAAAAATCTGATGAGTTTGGTATGTACTGGACTCATGGTTGGATCCTGGTGCTTTTGGTCGCTCTTTCCATCCAGCAGATGTACTTTACCTATGTGTTGAAAAAGAGACAGCAAGCACACAGGAGAAACATCACCACAGTGGAGAGTAAAGTGAAGAGCATGTTGACTACACTTGAGGAGGGAGTGGTGGGGAAAATGAACCAAGTTGTTACCCTACACGAGACTGAGTGGAGAGAAATGTCCTCCCTTATCCTGGACCAGCTCGTGAAGATGAATGCAGATTTGGAACACCTGAGGACGAGATATGAAATAGAGATGGAGGACATTATGACTATTATCAATGATTCTCTTGCAATGTCATACACTTTCAACGAAGACGAAGAACAAGAATTTGAGGAGAGGAGCGATATGGAGAGACTTAATGAAGGGTGTGTGAATGGTGAGGAGGAGGAGGAAGAGGAGGAGAAGGGTGATGATGATGATGATAGTGATGATGATGATAATGATGATGATGATGATGATGAGGAGGAGGAGGAGGAGGAAAAGGGTGATGATGATGATGATGATGATAATGATGATGATGGTGATGATGATAATGATGATGATGAGGAGGAGGAGGAAAAGGGTGATGATGATGATGGTGATGATGGTGATAATAATGATGATGATGATAATGATAATGATGATAATGATGATGATGAGGAGGAGGAGGAGGAGAAGGAGAAGGGTGATGATAATGATGATGGTGATAATAATGATGATGATGATAATGATGATAATGATGATGATGAGGAGGAGGAGGAGAAGAAGGAGAAGGGTGATGATAATGATGATGATGGTGATGATAATGATGATGATAATGATGATGATGAAGAAGGTGATAATGATGATGATGATGATAATGATAATGATGATGGTGATAATGATGATAATGATGAGGATGAGGAGGAGAAGGATGATGATGATAATTATGACAATGATGATGGTGATAATGATGAGGAGGAGGAGGAGAAGGAGAAGGATGATGATGATGATGATGGTGATGATGAAGATGATGATGATGAGGAGGAGAAGGAGAAGGATGATGATGATGATGATGATGGTGATGATGAAGATAATAATAATGATGATGATGAGGAGGAGGAGAGTAAAAGGAAAGAATAAATAAAAAAAAACGTCAGGCATGGAAATAAAAACAAACTCATTATTGGAGGAAGAAAAAAGGACAGAATAGAAGACAAAAGAGTTTAGAAGACATATCACTGAAGAAAAATGAGTAATAGGAATGAGGGAGTATAAGTAAGAGGAAAAAAATAAATAGTATGAGTATTGACTGATAATAATTCTGCAAGACCTTCTGTCAGTCCATTATTAGCCTCTATGTAACTTTTCCCTGAAGATAAATAAATAGAATTGAGTTACATTTTGTTTTCTTATGATTTTTAGATAACTTTCCGTGGTGTTCTTAGGTAACGAGAAGGCAACATTGATTGAAAAGTTACCCCTAATCGTAGTGCTATAGATAAGTATTATGTATGTATGTACAGTCGCGGTCATATATAATCATCCATATAGGGGTAACTCACGTAAGACTTTGACAGCTTCCCTCTGTTCCTTAGATGATAAACTGTCCAATAAATAGGTTAACTACCATCTTTTAATTTAATACAAGCAGCTACGCACTACTTAAAACAATAACATCATAATATTATGTGAACGTGAAAACATTAGACAGTAAATTGTTTGAGATACCCATATGTGGATTATTATTATTGACCGTGACTGCACTGTATATCGCTGGAGAAGGAGATGGAAAGCAAGGTTAGTAGGTACTGAGAATAAAAAAAAAAAAAAAAAAAAAGAGTAAGGAAAGGTGTGATATTTGAAGAGCTTATAAGAGTGATTGACTGACAAGTAAATAAATATCCATCGTGACTTACAACTCTAGTCAAAATGTATCCTAATTTTCTGATAAAGTTAAGGTGTGTTATTCTTTCTTGGTACATTGGAGTGCACTGATTCCTCCAAAATATGCCAGGAAACAGGACCAGAAGAGCAAAAATAATAGTGTTCTTTCTGTTGCTTGGAATAGTTTGGAGGATTCAGTTGCTCCAGATTTACCAACACAAAACTTCCCCCTTTATAATATAGAGTCTAGACATATTGTGCCTTTGTAGTTATCCATATTATATATATTTTTTGGGTAATAAAGTAATATGACCTTAAGGGGATAATTCTTTTTTGTTCCATTGGAGTGCCTTGATTCCTCCAAAGTATGCCAGGAAACAGGACCAGAAAAGCAAAACTAATGGTATTCTGTTGCTTGAAATAGTTTGGAGGATTCAGTTGCTCCAAAATTACCAACACAAAGCTTCCCCCTTAAACACACGTGTATACATTCCACTGTTTATGTATTAATTGCAGAAATACTTGTGTAATTTTTTTAATATATACCCTACCCTCTGTATTCCTCCACTTCTTTCCTCTCTTTTTTTTCACCTCCATTCCCATTCATCTCTTCTTTTCTCGTGTCATCTCGAGCTTTTCTTTTCCTTTTTTATCGTTTCTCTACTTTTCTCTTATCATATCTTCTCCTTCTCCCATCTCTAACAATCGCCAATTCCAATTGATAATAAGCCTTACAAGATTTCATACACACGCTGTTGTTGTTATCGAGGATTTATAACAGAGAAAATGTAAGACTACGTAACTGCAATACAACATTAATATTACGTTTGTTTTTCTGCAATCACCTACGTAGTCACTTGGTAGACCATTCATTGCAGTACTTTCAGAATAATGGACCTCTCTTTCTATATAGCCTGTGTAAGAATTCCCGAGGCCAACTGTACCATATCTCTCTGTCATTTGACCTAAGTACACATTATCTTTCCCACTATTGATATCTTTCAAGTGACCCTGCCACACCCCTGCTTTCTCTCTTCTGTATTGTACTGTACCCTTTCTCATTTGACCAATTCTCTTTCCCACTATCGGTCGGTATCTTTAAATTAACCTGCCACAGTTTCTCTATTTCTTCTATCTGTACTATATCATGTTTCTCTGCCTTTTGACTCTGTACACATTATCTTTCCCACTAGTGATATCCTTCATGTGACCCCCCCCCCCTGCCCCAGAAGCCTGCTCTCTGCCCCCATTCTAACGTTACCTGTTTCCCCTTCTGTCCCAAGTCAAGATCATCACTCTCACTCCTTCAACTGTCCCTCTTTTCATTTTATTTCCTTCCTGCCTGCTGTCTCACCTTTCTATCACCTTTCTCTGGCGCTATATGACCTTACTGTTGCAGCGCCTAATATCACTCAATCAATCAATTATTCTCACTCCTTGTTCTCATATCCCTCACCATTTCCCCTTAGCTTCTCACTCCATACCTCCTTACCCCTAGTGTGAAAGGTGTGTGTGTGTGTGTGTGTGTGTGTGAGTGTTGGTTGTAAATGCAGGCAGGGAGGCAGGGAGGGAGGGTGCTTGCTTTACCCCTAGTGTGAAAGGTGTGTGTGTGTGTGTGTGTGTGTTGGTTGTAAAGGCAGGGAGGGAGGGAGGGTGCTTGTTTTACCCCTAGTGTGAAAGGTGTGTGTGTGTGTGTGTGTGTGGGTGGGTGGGAGAGTGGGTTGGTTGTAAATGCAGGCAGGGAGGCAGGGAGGGAGGGTGCTTGCTTGCTTACTGTTGCGACTGACTGTTTGTTTGGTGACAAGGGTACAGCTTGTGTGCAGAGAACGGATATAATATTTAAAAGACACTTCCATGCACGGTAATTGTATAGCTATAGCAAAAGCATTTACACAGCAATTAAATTTTATTCAATTATTGCATGCATAACTTTCAAAAACGACTGGGGAATGAGAGAGGGAGGACGGGGAGGGGAGGAGCCATATATGTGTGTTCATTATATCCATCCGTGACAGAGAAATGCTAGCAAACCACTCGCTCGCCCCGATGGAGGAATAAAAGACATAAATAACGACGGAGAGCTGAAAGGTGAAAAATAATAATGGTCGGGGCGGGAAATGATTTTTCATGAGCACCACCACACCATATCACCATTACTCAGCGATCGGGAGCCATAACGGGTCGGGACAGCCTGAATTCGTTATGAACGTTGTCTCATTCTGTTTTGGCTTTGTGTCACTATCATGTCTCGTTATTGTCGATGGTGTCAACTTGCTTTTGTTTCGACGAGATGGCCTGCCTGCCTACCTACCTACCTACCTCTATCTATAGCCTATACCTACCTCCCTTGTCGTCACCACTACCAACCAGCACCTATACCTCTCTTGTCAACCACACACTCACCCACTACTCACATTATAGTGGAATAAAGCTTAGTAGTGCTGTATGTGTGTTTGTGTTTGTGTATGAAATGTATGTGTATTTTTTTACTAGTGTAGAGTAGTGCTGTATGTGTGTTTGTGTATGAAATGTATGTGTGTTTGTTGAATAGTGTAGAGGTGTATGTGTATTTGTTTAATGATGATGAAAAGCTTAGTAGTGCTGTATGTGTGTTTGTGTATGAAATGTATGTATGTTTGTTAACTAGTGTAGAGTAGTGCTGTATGTGTGTAGTGTAGAGTAGTGTTGTATGTGTGTTTGTGTATGAAATGTATGTTTGTTTATTGAATAGTGTAGGGGTGTATGTGTATTTGTTTAATGATGATGATGATGATGTATGTTGTAAATGTGTTTGTGTGTGTATGTATGTATGTATGTTTGTGTATGTATGTATGTATGTATGTTTGTGTATGTATGTATGTATGTCTAATTTGTATGTGTATTTGTATAATGATGATGATGATGATGATGACGGGAATGACCATGAGAATTAATGATGTTGATACTGTGATGTTGGTAATGATAATGACAATGATGATGATGATGATGATATTGTTGGAGGTGATGGTGATAATGACAGATAATGATAAGGATGATGATGATAGTGATGGTGATAATGACAGATAATGATGGTGATGATGATGTTGCTGATGTTGAAGATAATGATAAATAATGATGATGAAGTTGTTAGTATTGAAGATAATAATGTTGCTGATGATGGTGATAATGACAAATAATGATAAGAATGATGATGATAATGGTGATAGTGATGATGCCGGAAGGAGAAAGTGATAGATAGATAGATAAATAGATAGATAATGGGACAGAAAACAACACGAAGAAACTGAAGGAAATAATATGAGGAATTGAAAAGGCGTGGCTATAGGGTCCGAAGGGGCGCCCAAATCCTTAAAAGTACTGTCTGCCCTCATCACCGCTACTAATTAGGTCCCATTATCCTCTAATTATTTATTGCATCGTATATCATAATTATAAACTAAATAATTATATAGGCCTAGTTCGTGTGGTTTGATTTTCATATTAATTTAAGGGGGTGCGGGAATAGGGGAACAGGCTTGGGGGGGGGGGTTTAGGGGGGTGTGCGGGAGTAGGGGAAAGGCTTGGGGGGGTGCGGGAGTAGGGGAAAGGCTTGGGGGGGATTTAGGGGGTTGCGGGAGTAGGGGGACAGGCTTGGGGGGGATTTAGGGGGTTGCGGGAATAGGGGACAGGCTTGGGGGGGATTTAGGGGGTTGCGGGAATAGGGGACAGACTTGGGGGGGTTTTGGGGGGTGCGGGAGTAGGGGGACAGGCTTTCTACCCACCCCAAGCCTGTCCCCCTATTCCCGCACCCCCCAAACCCTCCCCCCCCCAAGCTTGTCCCCTACTCCCGAACCCCCTTAAGTGGACAGACAGTAATGGTAAAGCTGGACCAACCTATTCCTCCAAACTATTCCAAGCAACAGGTCACCATTATTTTCCTTCGTCTGGTCCTGTTTCCTGGTATATTTTGGAGGAATCAAGGCGTTCTAATATCTTCCTCTAATATCCTTCTAACTCACTTCACCTTGTCGTCTTTTCCAACCTTCTCTCTCTCTCTCTCTCTCTCTCTCTCTCTCTCTCTCTCTCTCTCTCTCTCTCATTGTAACTTCTTTTCTGTCTCGCTCTTATTACTGCTTCTCTCTCTCACCTTGATCTCATATTAACACACACACACTCTCTCTCTCTCTCTCTCTCTCTCTCTCTCTCTCTCTCTCTCTCATTGTAACTTCTTTTCTGTCTCGCTCTTATTACTGCTTCTCTCTCTCACCTTGTTCTCATATTAACACACTCTCTCTCTCTCTCTCTCTCTCTCTCTCTCTCTCTCTCTCTCTCTCATTGTAACTTCTTTTCTGTCTCGCTCTTATTACTGCTTCTTCTCTCTCACCTTGTTCTCATATTAACTCTCTCTCTCTCTCTCTCTCTCTCTCTCTCTCTCTCTCTCTCTCTCTCTCTCTCTCTCTCTCTCTCTCTCTCTCTCTCTCCATCCACTGTTTTTTTCTTTTTATATGAACCAAAATTATATTACCCCCAAAATACAGGAGAACCAAAATGCTGTATAACGAATGAATGATATTGATAAAATAATGTGAAATATTAAAACGTAATTCCTGACACAGTGAAGCCAGATGCAGCTTCACAGATTTTGGTTAGGTTAGGTTAGGTTAGGTTTAGGTAGGTTAGATTTGGTTAGGTTAGGTTAGGTTAGGTTAGGTTAGGTTAGGTTTAGGTATGTTAGATTTGGTTAGGTTAGGTTAGGTTAGGTTAGGATAGGTTAGGTTTAGGTAGGTTAGATTTGGTTAGGTTAGGTTAGGTTTAGGTAGGTTAGATTAGGTTTAGGTAGGTTAGGTTAGGTTTAGGTAGGTTAGATTTTGGTTAGATTTGGTTAGGTTAGGTTAGGTTTAGGTTGGTTAGATTTGGTTAGGTTAGGTTAGGTTAGGTTTAGGTAGGTTAGATTTGGTTAGGTTAGGTTAGGTTTAGGTAGGTTAGATTAGGTTAGGTTAGGTTAGGTTTAGGTAGGTTAGATTTGGTTAGGTTAGGTTAGGTTAGGTTAGATTAGGTTAGGTTTAGGTAGGTTTAGGTAGGTTAGATTTGGTTAGGTTTAGGTAGGTTAGATTTGGTTAGGTTAGGTTAGGTTTAGGTAGGTTAGGTTAGGTTTAGGTAGGTTAGGTTAGGTTTAGGTATGTTATATTTGATTAGGTTAGGTTAGGTTTAGGTTCAGTTAGATTTGGTTAGGAGAGGTTAGGTTTAAGTTGTTAGATTTGGTTAGGTTAGGTTAGGTTTAGGTGGGTTAGATTTGGTTTGGTTAGGTTAGGTTTAGGTTAAGTTAGATTTGGTTAGGTGAGGTTAGGTTTAGGTTAAGTTAGATTTGGTTAGCTTAGATTAGGTTTAGGTAGGTTAGGTTAGGTTTAGGTATGTTAGATTTGGTTACGTTAGGTTAGGTTTAGGTAGGTTATATTTGGTTAGGTTAGGTTAGGTTTAGGTAGGTTAGGTTAGGCTAGGCTAGGCTAGGTTTCCTAATTAGCGGAATCAAACGATGGACTGATGGAACAGAAATTTTGCAGGGAAATGTTCACTCGAAAAAAAAAAAGTAATCGATGCAGGAATGGTCCGATGAATTTAGAAGTTAAGGAGGTATAGAGCACATTGTATTGGGTGGTATATCTGGAGCCACCGATTCCTCCAAACAATTCCAAGCAACAGGATAGCAATATTTTACTCTATTTGGGTATGTTTCCTGGCATATATACTTTGGAGGAATCATGGCACTCCAATGTAACAAAAGTGAATTACCCTCTTAACAAAAGTACTGTGTCGGTATAAGATGATCGAGACTCAAAGTTCATTCACTCAACACTTTCGTCACGTACAGATGGCCTTAGGAATTCTTACACAGGTAGGCTATATACAGAAAGAGAGGTCATGCATTATTTTGGAAGTACTGCAATGAATGGTCTACCAAGTGACTCTGTGATTATACAAAACAACAAACCTAATAATAATAATAATGTTGTTGTATTGTAGTTACGTAGTCTTATATTTTCTATATGATGTAAATAAACCCTTGAAAACGAATTCTTGTGGTCAATTGTACAGTATACTTCATAATGCTTCGTTATAAAGTGAATATACAGTGTTTTGTTTGTCGTCTGTCCTTTAGTTATCGTTTTACGTTTGTCTGAGTTCATCGTATCGTTACCACACTATCGTAAACACCATCAATGTCTTCCTATCCCTCTTAATTTACTCCCTCCCTCTCTTTCTTGCCTTCAAAACTCCCTCTTTCCTTGTGTTTATTGCCCTCTTACTTTCCTCCCTCCCTCCTTGTCTTCTTATCCCTCTTAATTTTCTCCCTCCCTCTCTTTCTTGCCTTCAAAACCCAATCCTTCCTTGTGTTTATTGCCCTCTAAACTCCCTCCCTCCCTCCTTCCTTGTCTTCCTTTCCCTCTTACCTCCTTACCTGTCTTCCAATCTCTTATTTCCCTCCATACCTGTCTTCCTATCCCTCTTACCTCCCTTCCTCTCTTCCTTGCCTTCTTACGTCCCTCCCTCCCTGTCTTTTTTTCCCTTTTTGTCTTCCAATCCGTCTTAATTAAGGGACCCTGTGATCGTGTATGAGACCTGGTGGAGGCTTCTGATTCCTCCTGACTATGCCACGAAACAAGCTTCTTTAATGTAAGGGGTGTTTCGTGGCAATGTATGAAGGACTCACTAATCTCCAATTTTCTGACTACATCACAGGGTCCTTAATAATCAACCTATAATCTCCTCTCACTATGCCTGCCTTTCTTCTTTCCTGCCTCCATACCTACCTGCCTCTCCACCTACCTACCTCTCCACCTACCTACCTACCTCTCCACCTACCTACCTACCTCTCCACCTACCTACCTCTCCACCTACCTACCTCTCCACCTACCTACCTACCTCTCCACCAACCAACCTGCCTGCCTGCCTGCCTACCCACCTCGACAGCAGCAGGCAGACAAGACCAACTGCCGTCCTCACCCCAGCTCCTCTCTATATATATACACTCTCTCCCCTTCCCTCTTCCACATTTTTTCCCACTCCCCTCTTTCTCTCTTTCACACTATCTTTCTTAGTTATTCTTCTATTTTACTATTTTTTTTGTGTGTGTGTGTGTGTGTGTGTGGGGTGAAGCTGACTTTACTATACGGACTCTGCCCCCTCTTTCTCTCTCTTTCTCTCTCTTTTTTTCTCTTTCGTTTGTTGTTGTTGTTTTTGTTGTTGTTTTACTTAAGCAATGTGTTACACAATGTTGTTTCCCACGTGACCTTTCTCTGGTGTATATTTCTGACTTACTATATTCACTAGATTTATTTACATATTGATATCCTTTCACAAAATGGCGTGACTTGAAGCAATGACATGATTTATTATTATTATTATTATTATTATTATTATTATTATTATTATTATTATTATTATTATTATTATTATTATTATTATTATTATTATTATTGTTATTATTATTATTATTATTATTATTATTATTATTAATATATTTTTTTTTTTTTTTTTTATTATTATTATCTCTTTCAACGTTTGTAATTTCTGATAAAGTGTTCTTACGTCATTAGAATTTTACCTTAGTTGTATTATATAAAGTGATATAGAAAAAAAGAATATATATAAAAAAAAATATTCGTATAATTTTCTTAAGGACTCTGTGATCGTGTATGATTGTTGAAGACTTCTGATTCCTCCTGACTGTATCACCAAACAAGTTCCTTCCATATTTTTTTTGTTTTAACTTATATATATATATTTTTATATATATATATATATATATTTTTTTTTCTATTCTTATTTTATTTATATTTTACCAACACAAAACTTTTTCCTTAAGGGGGTGCGGGAATAGGGGGACAGGCTGGGGGGGAGGGTTAGGGGGGTGCGGGTTTTTTTGGGTGTGTCGGGGGGGGGTTTTGAGGGGTGTAGGAGTAGAGGGACAGGACTGGGGGGGGGGTTAGGGAGGTGCGGGGAATAGGGGACAGGCTTTCTACCCACCCGAAGCCTGTCCCCCTATTCTCGCACCCCCCAAACATGTCCCCTACTTCCGCACCCCCTTAAGTCGTTCTTCACACTATCACTCACCTCTTCTTCCTTTCTACCTCTGAACTTTGACCCATTCCCTGACCTCTTCCCTGACCCCGCCCCGCCCCGATAAGCCAAGCATCCCCAGGGGCATCTCGCGTATCACTCCGGATCCGGTGTGGCGTGCGTTACCGGCTTTCGTTCGTTCGTTTGCGGCTCGTTTGTCCCTTTACGAAATGTCTGAAATGAACGTTTAAAACTTGACCTCTCTATTTTTTTTTGTTTTTTTTCTTATATATATTTTTTTATTTACATATATATTTTTTTATTCTATTCTTATTTTATTTATATTATTTTATTTTTTATTTATATTTATATTTACTTTTTATATATATATTTTTTTATTATATTCCTATTTTATTTTTATTTATTTTATTTATTTATTTATCTTTTTTTTATTTTATCATTTTTTTTTTTTTTTTTTTTTTTTTTCAAGGGAGTGCATGCCAGAGAATGAACACGTCCATTTTGCCAAGTTTGGATTTCAATTCGGTTTCCGGTTGGCGAGGCTGTTTCACTCTTTTAGTCTTGACGTTGTTAGAGCAGAGTCTCGTGTTTCTAGACAAGTTTCATTCATTCTTTGCCTGTTATGTTTTTTTGTGTGTGTGTTTTTATATCTGTAGTTTTTTGTCCCTTGTATTTTTTTTGTTTCTGTAGTTTTTTGTCGTTTGTATTTTTTTGTTTTTTGTAATTTTTTGTCCCTTGTATTTTTTTGTTTCTGTAGTTTTTTGTCCCTTGTATTTTTTTTTTTTGTATTTTTTTGTCCCTTGTATTTTTTTTGTTTCTGTATTTTTTTGTCCCTTGTATTTTTTTGTTTCTGTAGTTTTTTGTCCCTTGTATTTTTTGTTTTTTGTAGTTTTTTGTCCCTTGTATTTTTTATTTGTTTCTGTGGTTTTTTGTCCCTTGTATTTTTTTCTTTTTTGTAGTTTTTTGTCCCTTATATTTTTTTCTTTTTTGTAGTTTTTTGTCCCTTGTATTTTTTTGTTTCTGTAGTTTTTTGTCCCTTGTATTTTTTTTGTTTCTGTAGTTCTTTGTCCTTTGTATTTTTTTGTTTCTGTAGTTTTTTGTCCCTTGTATTTTTTTCTATTCTCTGTCTTATTCTGCGTGAAATTATGATAATATTAATTCTTTTTTTTTTTTTTTATTTCCTGTATTTCGCCTCTCTTGTTTACTATCTATTTTCTTTATTATCTTTTTGTATATTTTTGTCTTTCGTTCGTTCTCTCTTGTTTTCTATCTCTTTACTGCTTTATTCTGCGTGAAATTATTATGATATTAATTTTTCTATATATTTTTCTCTTTCATTCGTTCTGTTTTTATGTGTATGATAATTTTTTTTTTTTTTTTTTTTTTCATATTTTGGGTGAAATTAGCATGATATTAATTTTCATACACTGTGCATTTATGTTAATATTATCTATGAGAATGTTTGTGGTCGTTATGTTGGGAATAATTTTTATGGTGGGACTCTATTGCTACACACACACACACACACACACACACAGTAAAATCTCACCAGTAATAATATATTATGTATATTATAATTAACAACCTTTTGCAAACTTGGGAAATAACAACCACATTTAGAAAATACATAATTCATACTTTATTATTATTATTATTATTATTATTATTATTATTATTATTATTATTATTATTATTATTATTATTATTATTAAATTATGATATGAGAAGTGCAGAAGATTCGGCAAGTTTTCATAAGAATTTATTTTATAGTGGGTAGTACAATGTTGGTAAATCTGGAGCAACTGATTCACCCAAACTATTCCAAGCAACAGGACACCATTATATTTTTTTATCTGGTCCTGTTTCCTGGCATACTTTGGAGGAATCAAGGCACTCCAATGCACCAAAAGTGTAACATCTCCTTAAGGTGGTAATTCTTTTTTGTTACATTGCAGTGCCTTGATTCCTCCAAAATATGCTAGGAAACAGGACCAGAGGGGCAAAATTAATGGTGTTCTGTTGCTTGGAATAGTTTGGAGGATTCAGTTGCTCCAGAATTACCAACACAATATTTCCCCCTTAACTCTCATAATTTATCTTCCACTACCTTCTTCTTCCTTGTAATTTTCCGCATTTGTCTCGCCTAATTAAATATTCTCTTCAAATTAATGCACTTATGGTATATTGGAGTGACTTGATTCCTCCAAAAGTATGTCAAGAAACAGGGCCAATGTATAAATGTAATGGCATCCCGTTGTTTGGAGTAGTTTGAAGGAATAATTTGCATCAGTTGTCCTTCAATATTTTCACTCGATAAATATATATGTACAGTCGCGGCACATAATCCTTGACCAAATTTCCCCTTAAACCCTGATCAAGGACTATGTGCCACAACTGTACATGAAAATAATTTGTATAAAAAAATATATAATTTATTAATATTTATTCATATCTGAAAGTATAGTGAGAGAAACAAGATATATATTATTATTAATTATATATTTGTACAGATATATTACTTAATTAAGGGGACAGTAAACTTTCGGTACAGTACATTACAGCGCCTTAGATTCCTCAAAAATTATGTCAGGGAACGGAACCAATGAAAAAATATAAGGGTATTCTGTTGCTTGGAATACTTTGGAGGAATTTCATGTTTCAGATACACCACAAAAAAAAAAAAAAAAAAAATTATATATATGTATATAATAAGCGCTAGCTGCGTGAGAGAGACAGACAGACAGAGAGACAGACAGACAGACAAACAGACAGAGAGACAGACAGGACTATTACCGTCAACTGTACACCTCATTTCCCCTTCCTCTCTTCCCACATTCTCCCCTCTCTCTCTCTCCCCTCATCTTCATTCCTCTCCCTTCTTACTCATTCTCTTAATTTGGTCATTTTTTTGTCTTTCATTTCCTGCACTTGACTTTCCCTCACATTCTCTTTCGCTTTTTATTCCTCCTCCTCCTTTTTTTTTTTTTTTTTTTTTTTTTTTTTAATGTCATTATAGCTTCGCCCTCCTTTTAATTGTTATACATAGTTCAATATCTCTCTTATTTGGTCATTTATCTGTCTCTCTTCATCTCTCACTTTCGTAGTTATCAAGTGGCTCATAATTATGTCTCTCTATCATCCATTTATGTTTCCCACTCTTTTGTACATTATTCCTCTCTTTTATCATCTGTTTCTTTTGTTTAATCTGTTCTGTAATTGTTTCTCTCTGAAGTTATCATTGTTTTTCTTATTCATTCTGTTCTCCATATCAATAAACAAGAGTAACTCCTTTTCTTTTATCTCCTTATCTTCTTTGCATTTCCTTTTCCTTGTTATTCATTATTAATCTATCTTCTATCTACTTATTTTCTTTTCTTGCATTTCCTTCTTCTTTTTTATTCATTAATTATCTATCTTTTATTTCCATCTTCATTCCTTGCATTTCCTTCTTCCTTGTAATCATTATTTATCTATCTTCTATCTCCTTTTCTTGCATTTCCTTCTTCCTTTTTATTCATTATTAATCTATCTTCTATCTCCTTTTCTTCATTCTTTGCATTTCCTTTTCCTTGTTATTCATTATTTATCTATCTTCTATCTCCTTATCTTCCTTCCTTGCATTTCCCTTTTACTTGTTTTTCATTATTTAATCACTAACATTGTTTTTATTATATTTTAAACTCTTTGTTGTTTCCTTGCAACCCCTCTCTCCCTTGTCACAATTGCTCTCTCTCTCTCTCTCTCTCTCTCTCTCTCTCTCTCTCTCTTCCAGTATCATGCACCCTTTCAACTTTACTCTCTCCCTCCTTCCCTCCCTCCCTTCCTCCTTTCTTTTCACCTTTTCTCTCACTTCCCACTCTCTCTCTCCCTCACTCCGGCATTTCCTCTCTTCCCTTCCCTTTACCCTCGACTTCCTCCTCGTTTTTGTTTTGATCATCTGTTTATTTCTTTTCATTCCCTTTCACTTCTATTCCATTATTTTCATTTATTAGTACTGTTCTTCCTTTATTTGCTTCAATTTCATTTTCCTTCCTGTTTTATTATTATTATTATTAGTATTATTAGTATTATTATTAGTATTATTATTAGTATTATTATTATTATTATTATTATTATTATTATTATTATTATTATTATTATTATTTCTTATTCTTTTCTTACTCTTTTTATTATTTTCTTCATTTTCTCGTTTACTTAAGCTCTTTCTCTTTCTCCATGTCCTCTGTTTGTTATCCCTTTGTCTCTATCCTTCCATTATTCTTGTTACTCTTCTCTTTTCTCCTCCTTTATTCTCTCTTATTCCTTTTTCTGTATACAGTGGCTCCTCTTTCTTCTATCCTTCTTTCCCTAATTCTTTCTCCCTTTCTTGTCACTTCTTTTACTGTCTTTCGTTTCACTTACTTTATATCTATTTACTCTCATCCATCTTTTATTCCCCTATTCTTTTTCTCTCCCTCTGTTTTCCACCCTCGCTTGTTCTCTGTTTTCCTTTTTATTCAAACTTTTCTTATCCTTCTTTTCACAGACTCTCTTTCTCCACCTTTCGTTCATTTTTTTTTCACCATAACTTTCCTTTCCTCTCCTTTCCTTCCCTTCACCCTCCATTTCTCGACACCATTCCCCCTTTCCTCTCCCTCTTATTCCCTCTTTCTATCATTCTTTTATATTTTCTTCTTCTCCTCGTCTTTCTTTATCTGTCATATAACTTCATATTTTACATTATTTATCTGTTTTTACTTCTTCATTTTCGCATATTACAATCTTCTCCTTAATCTTCTATATAATCCCTCCTTCCATTTCCTTCCCTCTTCATTTTATCCTTCTTCCTTTTCTCATATTACAATCTTCCCCTTATTCTTCTATATAATTCCTACTTCCTATCCTTCCCCTCTTCATTTAATATTTCTTTCCTTTTCTCCTTTTCTCCCTGCAATGTCTCCTCCTCCTTTCCTTCTTTCCTTATTCTCCATTTTGCTTCATCTACTAGTTCACTGATTCATACCTTTCCTTCCTTCCTTCCTTCCTTCCTTCCTTCCTTCCTTCCTTCCTTCCTTCCTTCCTTCCTTCCTTCCTTCCTTCCTTCCTTCCTTTCTTCCTTCCTTCCTGCCTTCCTTCCTTCCTGCCTTCCTTCCTTCCTTCCTTCCTTCCTTCCTTCCTTCCTTCCTTCCTTCCTTCCTTCCTTCCTTCCTTCCTTCCTTCCTTCCTTCCTTCCTTCCTTCCTTCCTTCCTTCTTCCCTAAGCCTCTTTCATTTTACTTATTACATTCCTTTACTCCTATTATTTCCTTCGATCTTCTTACTAGTATTTTTTCAGTCTTATTTCTCTTTCTCATATCCCACCTTCCTTCCTTCCTTCCTTCCTTCCTTCCTTCTTGCCTCTGCTCCTCCCCTTCCTCCCCTCTTTTCCTCTGTTTTTCTTCACGCCTCTTGCTTCCCTGCATCTCTCTCTCTCTCTCTCTCTCTCTCTCTCTCTCTCTCTCTCTCTCTCTCTCTCTCTCTCTCCGTTTAGCACTGACCTAACCGAGGACTTTTGTTGCTAGTTTTATATGTCGTGATCTCTCTCTCTCTCTCTCTCTCTCTCTCTCTCTCTCTCTCTCTCTCTCTCTCTGTGTGTGGGTGTGTGTGTGTCTTTATATCTCTCTTTCCCCTGCTTTTTCTGGCTTATTTTTTTTCTTATCTCCCCTCTCTCTCTCTCTCTTTTTATTGGCATCTTTCTCTCCTCTCACTCTCTCTCTCTCTCTCTCTCTCTCTTTCTCACTCTCTGCCTTTCTCCCTCCCTCCCTCTGTCTGTCTCTGTCTGTCTGTCTATTTCTGTTCATGTATGTGTCTCTTTCTCTATCTATGTCTGTCTGAAGAATAAGCACACAGAAGGAAATTAAACATTTGCTTAACTGAGCTTTGAAAATCCCTCAAAATAATAATAATAAAAAAAAATTAGCCAACCTTTACTATATCCTTCATTTTGGCTCATTCTGACATAAATGTTTGAATATTACTCCATCGAGATTATTATTATTATTATAATTATTATTATTATTATTGATGGTATTATTATTATTATTATTATTATTATTATTATTATTATTATTATTATTGATGGTATTATTATTGTTATTATTATTATTATTGATGGTATTATTATTATTATTATTATTATTATTATTATTATTGTTATTATTATTATTAGAATTGAAGGTAAATGAGTCCTTTAAATAATGCCACGAAACACCACCTGTATGGAAGGAGCTTGTTTCGTGGCATGGTCTGGAGGAATCAGAAGCCTCAATTTCTCATACACCATCACAAGAGAAGGGAATTTATTTTTTATTTTTTTTTTCTAGGTGCAGTTTGTAGGAACTTTTAAACTCAGTCCAGGTGAGATTTTTTTTTTCTTCTACACTTTTTCCCCTGTCTTAT
>JAWQEG010007896.1:0-45690 GCA_033782935.1 Petrolisthes cinctipes
TATACCTATATATAGTTATACTGTACAAATCTTAGGTTTAATATGTGTTGGATTTCATTACATTAAAGTTTATACCGAGAGCCTGTATATTGTTATTATGATATGCATTTGTTGGAGATAAGAGAAGAAGGCGAGGGGAATGAGATGCAGTGCTGGAGATAAGATATGTAGGGCAAGGCGTGTGTGTGTGTGTGTGTGTGTGTGTGTCGCCACCCCGGATTACGAGGTCAGGGAGATGTAGGGTACACTTAGGGTCACACACACACACACACACACACACACACACACACACACACACACAAGCAAGAATCCCCCCACTTCTAATTCAAGAAGGGTCATCTCGTATATATATCTCGGGCAGGAGACCAATGACCTTAGTGTTGTACAAGTCATTGCCCGAGAGAGGTCACGGTGTGGCCGACTAAGGAGGTTCTCTGTTCTCTTCTATTGACACGAAAACAAAAATAGTGTTTATTCTTCTTACGGACTGATTTGTTTCTCTATTTATAAATCTGTTGTGTGTGTTTTGTATGCGATTATTTTCCATGTTATAAATATTGTATTTTATTTAATAATCATTGTACTTCCTACAAAAGGAACGTGTGTGTGTGTGTGTATAGTGTCTTACTGTGTGTGTGTGTGTGTGTGTGTGTGTGTGTGTGGTGTGTGTGTGTGTGTGTGTGCGTGTGTGTGTGTGTGTGTGTGTGTGTGTGTGTGTGACCCCAAAGCACCTACTAGTAGCGTTGACTGATAAGTGATTGTGTCCCTGTGTTATGTACAGTACAATAAGGGACGGTATAGGTGGACATAACTAGAATATTGAGTATTTGATGCTTTTTATGTTTTGTTCTTATCTTATCAAATGGAGTGAGGAGTGACAGGCTGCTTTTCCATTATCATATTTATCTCTGCCCTGGTGTGTGCGTGTGTGTGTTTTCTATTTTATCTTGTTTTTGTTGGGTGCGTATGAATGTGTTACGTTTTGTGTGTGTGTGTGTGTGTGTGTGTGTGTGTGTGTGTGTTGTATTTAGTGTTGTGCTTTACTGTGCGTGAATGTCTTACGTTCTGTGAGTGTGTGTGTGTGTGTGTGTGTGTTCCTCAATGTACCCCAACTAATCCACGAAGTTTGTTGATTTCCTGACACACATTACCTGCACGGAACGAAGGGTTAACTAACTAACTAACCACGGGGCCAAGAGGTATGGTTTTGTGTACCCTATAAAAACTACAGTAGTTACACACAATACAAAAACACCAATACCCACTTATTACTGCTCTTACTGTTAACGCCACGTGACAGAAAAGTAATTAGATTTGGGGAGATCTCTGGAATTTTTTTTTTTTTCTTTTAATTAATTGGAGGAGTTGGTGATAGTGAAATGTGGGTGGCATTATCCGTAGAGTTTTATGACGTGGAGGAGTTGATTTTGCAGTCTCTGGACGCTTTCCTTGTTTATGCATACATTTGCATTAATAGGATCTGGCTGGACATTTGTAGGAGAGAGAGAGAGAGAGAGAGAGAGAGAGAGAGAGAGAGAGAGAGAGAGAGAGAGAGAGAGATATACTGTGCCCTCCCTCACGCAGCTACAACATATATGCACAGTAACCAACCACATGAGTACACTACAGTAGGTCAGGCAAGAGTCTCGAACCCAGTGCACTCACTCCTCCTCCAGTCCTCAGTAAATCAACCTCATATTTAGGGTAATGGTTGAAGTGCTCCAATAAGAAGATTTTGTGTTTGCTTAGAGTTGATTATTACCAAGTTCATATCAGTGGGGGATGTCGGTCGTCACTGGTTACAAGTGATGACATCTTGGGATTTTTTTTTTGTTATATGATATTGAATGAAGACCGCCCTATGTAGGCCATGTAAGACCCCTGTAGAAGTTGACAGAGAGGTGAGACAGCAAGCAGGATGAAAATGGAAGAAAGGGAGGGACAGGGAGATGGTGACAGAGAGGTGGGACAGAAAACACGAAGGAAAACAAAAGGAAAGGAGGGACAGTTCAAAAATAACATTTAGGGGGGACATCATATGGTTTTGGGATCTAAATAGAAGTGAAATGTTGGTTGTAATGTCCTTCGACTTTCACGGCTTTAAAAGTAATAATGTAGGTGGAATTCTTTTTTTTTTTTTTTTTTTTAAATATATCTTTCGACACTGGACATAGGCTTCATCAAGCCCGTTACCGTGGCCCAGGTCAACTGCTACCCACACACACACACATCACGACTTCCGAACTGGTACCCAGCCACAGAGGGAGGGAAGTGAGGGTAATTCCCAAATACTGCAGCTGTTATGGTACCAGCTAGGGTGTTTTACAACGTTCGGTGGCCTTATAGTTAGTGCCTCAAACTCAAATGCGAGGATCGATCTCCCGACCTCCAGGTTACGAGTCCAGACACACTAACCACTCGGCCACCTCCCCTACAACACCTATTGGTGGGACTGTCCTTAAACTTTCATAATCTTTCTTGATATAGACACTAAGAGTTGTGTATAAATAGTTACTGGGTGTCTGAATGCACATGTTAATATTTATATTATAATTTAGTACTACACTGGTTTAATTTTTCCCTCTACACATGGAGTAAAATTAGTCATTCTAGCAAATATTAGCTCTGCCAGATAATTTGTTTGTTGGTCTAGATAAAAGGTTGTTGTTGCTCCTGCTATATACTACGGTAACCTCAATAACAATGGTTGGTTGGTTGGTTGTGTTGGTTGTGTTCGGAATCTTATCATGAGGTTGTGGTTTGTTATCGTGAAGTGTGGTTCATTAATTTTGTGGTTTGACTGTGTAATGAATGGGACCACTAGATAATCCCTCCCTCCATCACCCCCTCCTGCAGTTATTCTCTCTCCTCCCATTCCCCTTCCCCAAACCTCCTCTCCACCCCTTCTCCTGCGTCGTGAATTCTTACACCATACCATTTGTAAATACCATTGTGAAAACCTGTTGTGGATTGGACAGCTGGTTTTTGCTCTGTGCATGTGTATTTGTGTGTGTGTGTGTCGCATCGAATCAATTTTGTACCCTGGTGTGTGTGTGTGTGTGTAGTAGTAATAATTGCGAGTCTATATAGTCACCTTGCATGCTGTTGTTCTTTCAAAGGTTAACTTTCGCATCCGTAAGTGAGAGGAGGGCCATTTAGTTCTACATTGTTACAGGCAATAATAATTCTTTGTATATAATCCTTGATGAGGGTGACAAATACAGAATGAATAATAATTCATTCCTCCCTCCGTCTGTGTGTGTGTGTATGTGTGTAGGGAGGGATATTGAGATGAGGTCTGGGTCTGAATAGGTGTGTGTGTGTGTTGGGAGGGATACTGAAGCTGAGGCCTGGGTCGAGTGTGTGTGTGTGTGTGTGTTGGGAGGGATACTGAAGCTGAGGCCGTCTGCATGGTTCTGTCTGGTCTGGATAGGGTCGAGGCTATCAGTAGTACTCCAGTCAGTGGGCCGGTGACTGTGGTGCCGCGAGAGTGTGTTGGTGAAAGTGAACGCGACTAGCAGTTGTGTGGAGGCTCTCGCTCGGGACACGCCTGCTTATCCCCCGGTATCACACCAACACGTTATATTAAATTCCCTCGTCTATCGGTCAGAGCTTACGGCTTCCTCCGTCCTTCAACTCTCAGGTAGAGGGTTTGGGGACACCTGGGAATGTAAACGAAACAAATCTAACCCGGGAACAGAGGCTGAAGGACGGAGGAAATTGGTGCCAGTGTTAAAGATGCTGCCGTTAAGACTGTGAACTCTGTCTTTGGTGTAACAATCAGTGACACTTTATGTAATGACTGCACACAATATGTATTTTTCCGTCGTACAAAGGCGCTTCCGTACAGTATATGGCATGGTAATCAGCGGGACTCTTTACTATCATTTTTTTTCGGTTGTAGAGGAGAGGTGCTTGACAGACCCCGAGACTGAAGTGCATGGAAGAGATAAAGAGAATAAGGCGTTGTATCTCTACCTTAATTAAACTAAGCAGAGGCATAACCTAACCTAACCTAACCTAACCTAACCTAACCTAACCTAATCTAACCTAACCTAACCTAACCTAACCTAAGCAAAGCATCACCGTTTAGTCGATAGTCTGATTACCCTACCTTGGTGTTATTGTGTTAGGACGACCAACACAGATTTACACATTCAATTAAAAGGAGTGTGTTAATTATATGGTATATATACAACTTGTAAACAACGGCTGACGACCACTCTATTCTTCCCTGACTAGGAACAGCATCCCGATATTTTTCTTGAAGGAGAGAAGCACTGCGCATGTCCCTGAGTTAAAGGAGTAGTCGGACGTTGGTAAATTTGAAGCCAACTCATTCCCATACAGAAATGGTTAACTTTAATTCTAGCTTTTATGGACGGTTTTTCACTATACATTAGAGGAATTTGGACGGTTTCTTACCATACTTTAGAGGAGCTTGCATAATCCAGTTTGTTGATAGCCCATCCTACCCTTAAGAAACCCTCTGATCGTCTATGAAAATGGAGGCTTCTGATTCTCCTGACCAGGCCACGAAACAAACTCCTTCCATATAGGTGGAATTTCGTAGTAATATTTGAAAGACTCATTTATCTCCAATTTTCTGACTACATCACAGGGGACCTTAAAAACTATATATTTCTTTAGTTCCTATATGTTGAGGTTGACGAAAGACGATATAACTTGTTAATAGAAAGGCGACGTATGAACATCATAAAATAATTTAACACCTTGCATCAATTCAAATAATACACAGGTGTGTATTTCAGTTCATGAAGTGTGTGTTCACTGTTGAGAGAGAGAGAGAGAGAGAGAGAGAGAGAGAGAGAGAGAGAGAGAGAGAGAGAGAGAGAGAGAGAGAGAGAGAGAGAGAGAGAGAGAGAGAGAGAGAGAGAGAGAGAGAGAGAGAGAGAGAGAGAGAGAGAGAGAGAACCCTCTCTTAATACATGTTTTTTTGTTTTTATCGAGGTTTTATTCACACACCAACCAAATATACACAAATGTTATCCACACAATAAATGCCTCACCAAACCTCGTACACTGAACTCTGATATCAGTTTTACCTGTCTGTCTGTCTGTCTATCTGTCAATTAGTTAGGGCTCTGCTGTACTTTGGACCAACTGCTGCTCATCCTCCCTTATCATGCATGTCAGCTCTTAAATAGTCCTGTGTTGTTACTGTACTTCTCATTGTGTGTGTGTGTGTGTGTGTGTGTGTGTGCAGTGATAGTGATATACTTACGTGTGTAGTGAGAGTAATGTATGTACAGTTGCCGGCACTTATAATTGGTACATTCAGAGCTGTCAATCCTCTTTTCGTGTACCCCAGTTATAAGTGCTGGCAATTGTATATGTGGAGTGTGTGTGTGTGTGTGTGTGATGTAGTGATCGTGACGTGTGTGTGTGTGTGTGTGTGTATAGGTAACCGGGTGGCGTGGCGGCTCTTAAAGGGAGATGGGAAAGAGAGGCTCCCCATCCGTAGGAAACGCACATTCTATCGACCCACCCACGAAGAACCTGTCTACCTACAGTACCTACTAGGACTGCCGTGTGTGGGTACCAGATGCAGTTTATATATCATCATCATCATTATTGTTATTAACGTCTCTCCTCTTTTTTATTCTAAGGATCAGTTTCTAAAGATGTTTGGCTGATTACCATGTCGACTTGTATCAGAAAAGAACAATAATAATAATAAAGACTAAAAAGACGTGAGTGCAGATAAAGGTTTGATAATGGTGAGAGAGTGTATTACTGGACGTGTGACCCATTAATTAATTACGTAGTACAAGAGTAATATAATTTTGAGTTGCATTGTTGCTGTGTTTGGTTTGTGTTGGTGAGCCCCTGAGACACGTGGTATAGTCTGAGCAACATCTCTCTCTTTCTTACTCTCTCTCTCTTGGTAAAGCCGAGGACCTTCTCTCTAAACCGAGGCACTTCTCTCTTTCGTGTTAGAGCATAGGTATTTCTCTCTCTCTCTCTCTCTCTCTCTCTCTCTCTCTCTCTCTCTCTCTCTCTCTCTCTCTCTCTCTCTCTCTCTCTCTCTCTCTCTCTCTCTTCTTCTTCTTCTTCGTTGTGTTGTGGTGGTGGAGTGTCTGTCGGGTACTATACAAGAGGAGTGTCCCAAATCGCCTTAAGGAACCAACAATATGAAGGTTCCTAACATCGACCGAACCACCATTAACGTGGGCCTTCTGGGTTTGGCCTTCATGTTGGTCTTTACTTCATTCCAAACACAAGGCAATATGCAGGTGAGATCCCACACAACCATCGTGGAATTAAGGATATAGAAGAAAAAACAAAACCACATACACACACTTAAGAAATACAGTATAAAAAAGGTGAGGGGGGGGGGAAAGGTTTGGGATAGAGCAAGAGGAAGTGAGTTTTAACAGGACAAACTTTACATTATACTAACTTTATTATTATTATTATTATTACCTATGTAACAGCTTTGTCGTGGGTTAACTAATCAAGGCAACAGACCCAGGTGAGAGCCCAGACACCGACCACGGAAATAACGATACAACCTTTACATTGTGCTATAATTATATATCCTTATTTATTTTCACCAAGGGTATAATAATGCATGTAACAGATTTGTCGTGGATTACTATAATATGTGTGCTTCCTGAGGCGAACTGAAAATATATTGTACGTACACTACTTGAAAGGGAGACTGAGTGTAAATATAATCTGTTTTAGTCTCGTTGTCTTCCCGGTTATATTCTCCCTCCTTGTGCTTGAGGAGGGGAGGTCCACTCATTGAAAGACGGGGGGGGGGGGAGAATTAGGTGGTCTTGATAATGATGATCGAAGAAGAAAAGTTTGTGTAGCCTTCAAGGGAGATTATTCTCTTGTTGGTGAACTGGAGTGCCAGTACTGTGCCACTCGTTACTAACCCGATACACCAGTTTGTCTGAACGTCCAGACCAGGGTCCATAGAATACATTTCTATGGACCCTGGTCCAGACTATCATTAAGGGTCGATTCCATAGTGGTATTGGTTTGTTGTTAGCTTCCCAACCAACCACACTTGTAAGGCTGGCTTCATTATTTTCCAAAAGCTGAGTATCCACATTCACAAAATCTATCAAACAGTTAGATAATGATTACCACTGCATAGTTTACTCACCAAATTCATTAAATAGTTCAGCCATAAGTCATTTCCACGGCTAAGATTCTTTCGTTTGTGTGCTTACAAACCACTACCAATGACTGTGGAATCGACCCTAACACTGACTTCGCCTTCCTGCCAGCCAAGGGGGTAGAGAAACTTTGGATTTTGACTGTACATTGTGTCATACCTGTGAGATACTGTAGCTATATTAATTCGATTGGACATGTCAATAAGTCATGTGGTATAGCCTACGTCAGGTGTTAACGTCACAAGTGCAGTTATGTTATCTAAAGTCTCAGATTATCCGTCTTAAGATATTGTATATACTGACCTTGAAAATGTACACCAGTGATAAGAAGCTCGTTAGTACTCGCGGAAATAAACTATAACCTTGAAAGCATAATACTGTCTGTAAAAAAAAAACAATATTGGAACTCCCCTGAACGGGTTAATATTTAGTGACTATACTCAGTAGAAGTAAACTTGTGAGTGGGAAATTTAATTAACCTAATACCCTGCCGATGCTCAGGTGTTTTTTTTTTTTTTTTTTTTTAATATACAGCAGAATAAGAAATTTCGCCCTTGATATCACCTCTCAGGTTCGATGCATCCCTATCTGACACATTAAGGATGAACAAATGTTCTATTATTCACTCCTACTCACCACTCTTGTCCCTGCCTTTGTGTACAGACCATACTGTGAGGGTCGACACCATGGAGGTATAATATTTATGCATTTTATACCTCCATGGTCGACACACAAATAATAATGATGGTCCATGGTAGAGGACACTTCTGGATAGTGCAAAGCCCGTGTAATTTATAAAGATAAATAATTCTCTGGTAAATAACTACATTGTTATGTAAATACTGTGAATAACGGTTACATGGCAAACTAGAGTATAAGTAATACAAATAGGAGATATAATAGTCGGGACTTGCTGATATTTGTTTTGCTTATCAAATTAAGGGTTGATTTTTTTTTTTTCGCAGTAACTCAAGGCAGCTCACGCTGTTATTTGGTAGTGTAATGAAACAATAATGTCATATAAGGAGCTGAAAGGCCTTATTCCATACGCGAGTTGAATTGTATATTGCGCCTACTAGCTATATGTTGGCTCAGTCAATTCCTATAGTGACTGGTAGATTTGTAGATTTTTTTTCACCCCCGGTAAAAGTGTTGAGGTGGAGGTAGGTCATTGTCGGAGTGTTGGAGAGTCCATTGTGACTGACATATTAACTAAACTACTAATATAGTATGCATTATACAATATGTATGTTATTTTATGTGATGTAGGTATACAGTAATATACATGTAAACTGGAAAGTATTTATTTCACATTCAATCTACAGCCTTACTATAATGGATTTGGTAAACAATAGTATAAAAGTGAATCTTTTCTACAAGGATTGACGGAATTTGACGATAACTTTAGCAAAATTGTAGTATGCTCTGTTTACGTTTTATTGTGCATGGTACATTTAAAAACACATTCTTTCCTTTACTCTTTACCTGTAAATAATAAGCTTGTACAATGTCCCGCATATCTAAGTAAAATATTGCATTAGTATGTTTTAAATTTAATGTGGGAAAGAATACCTATGAGCAAACTATATGTATGACACGGTGACACCCTGTAAGCCGGACACTTTTCAGTGGAGTATGTGGACTCTACGGTAGATGCCACTGTTTGGTGGTGGGAAATTGGATGCTGCACACAGGCCAGAACTACAACCATCTGTGGGTCCACTACCAACACAACCGTCAACAATGTCACAGCGCTATCAATGCCACCAACAGTGTGATGCCATTTAAATTACCGTATAATATCACGGTCACCAGTGGCGAGCCACCGTGGCGTGGCCGGTAAATTGGACCATTTTTCTGGCTGCACGAAAAAAATGTCGTGTGCGAGCTTCATAGAAACCTCACCACGAAACAGTGACAGCCGCCGTCCACTGAAAAGTTGCCCGGAATACAGTACCATATACTTATTGATAAACCCCCGTCATGGTTTATTACAAATGCAGAATTATTTACCCAAGTTGGAAATGATTCATAAGGATAGTCAGCCTACACTGTGAATGAGGTGCTGCATACATAGAGGAAATGAAAATATATGTTGTGTTTCAGTTTTATCTTATCATCATTCACATTGAACTGTATCAATCACAGCTGCGACATTCATGACAGAGTTACACCAAACTATTCCACAATAACACCTCTTACGGAGGTATTTTGTTAACCAGCCATATTATGTTGGAATAAGTAATCATCAATCTATTAACAACTTCCCTTGTTACAAGTACAGTACAGTAACTAATTTATAATTACTCTTTGACAACTTTTTTGATGACTTATAAAGGCTATATGTGTACACATCTGTCATTACAATTAGCTAAATACATTATTAAATATAATTTGAAATACTGTGCAGTAGCCTGTTGGTCATTCCCATCCTGTTTCCACATACTGTTTCACACTGTACTGTACTGTAGGCCTATAGTACACTACAGTTTAGATAAATTCAATGTCAGTGGCTCTTCTCTGTATAGTATACCATAGGCTACTCCAATCAGAGATCTCACCTTGCCTTTATTTTGTTTCAGCAAGTGGTGATCAAGAGTATCCAGGCTGAAGATCCAAGTTTCTTAGGGTCTGGCTACATCTCCTTGGCTGTCGTCTATGCTGTATTTGCATTCTTCAACTGGCTGGCTCCATCATGTCTCAGCTTCTTGGGTCCCAAACTCACCATGATTGTGGGTGGAGTAACTTATATGTGAGTACTGTACATCATGTTGGCAACTTAAATGTGTACATAGTATTAAAGTTTAGTCAGTCAGAGATATCCAGAAAGAAATAATCTCCACTCAGCCCTGCAGACTTGACTTTGAATAACCCTTGTGCACAGTTTCACTTTTCCTCATTCATTGTCTCTTTACCCACAGTCTGTTCATCATTGGATTCCTGTGGCCCCACACTGCCATCCTGTACTCAACATCGGCACTGGTGGGTGCTGGTGCTGCTCTCATCTGGACTGGCCAGGGCAACTACCTCACTCTCATGTCCACACAGAAAACAATCTCACGAAACTCTGGGGTCTTCTGGGCTATGTTACAGAGCAGGTATTACATGGTTTTGCTCTTACATGTTGAATATTTGTGTACAATGCAATACAGTATATCCCAGAGTGTACACAGGATGGCATTGCATCATAATATGTATATACAGTACTAATCATCCTCACTCCTATCTATTGAACACTGTTATTATATTATACCCAGTACATTTCATGTCCATAAGACCAGTGTACTGTTTAATGAAGTTTTTCTATTCTGTATAAATACCTCTCTACATCATGCATGTATGTAGTGACTTTTACTTGTAATAGTACTGATATTAATTGATGTAATAATTTTTCAGCATGCTGTTCGGGAATTTATTTGTGTTCTACCAGTTCAAGGGGAAGGACATCATTGACTACCACACAAGGATGGTTGTGTTCCTGGCACTAACAGTGGTGGGATTGATTGGTCTTGGTGTCATGTGTTTGTTGCCTCGTCCCGGTGCAGATGGCAGTGGACGGACAGATGACCTCGGTGGACCCTTCAATGCTCTCAAGAAATCATTTGCTCTGTTTAAAACTAAGGACATGCTCTTGCTTTCTGCAACTTTCTTTTACACTGGTATGCAATATAGTGTTTAGTCTTTCACATTGTGTAATCTTTTACATTGCTATAATCTTTGCATGTTGTTTTATAGAGGAGTCTATAATAACATTGTGCAATTGCTTTTGCAACATAGATGCTGTTTATGACTTTCTCCTGTATAGTTCAAGGACATATGAATGACATATCATCAGTGTAATTATGTCTGATCAGGGCAGTTGTTCCAAGGATTTATAAATGGATCCATCTTACTAACTAGCATACAACTGTTTTAGGAATTGCGTTGTCCTTCTTCAGTGGAGTGTACAGTGCCTGCCTCAGCTTCACTCTCAGGTTTCCGGATCCCAAGCAACTGGTGGGACTCTCTGGAATGTTCATCGGATGTGGAGAAATATTGGGTAATTTGTGGCTTAGGGAAAAAGTCTAGCTTTAGTTCGTGACATCCAGACAGATTTGTCATGCAGAATTTTAGCAACAGAATAATACTCACTGAATGATGCAAATGAATTACAGTATATGGATTCTGAATATATCATAATGCTAATATGAAACATCATGAGATTTAATCACTGAAACATATAATAGGACTGATGCTACAGGTTCATTTCTTAAACTCATTTTCTATACCATGTGAACATCTAATCTTACTCACTATTTACGTTAGAAAAATATTGGAGTTAAATATTTGTCAGAGAGAGGGATGGGAAATATAATATGGTTCATTGGTTTATTACAAACCTACTGAACCTAATTTCCTCATCTTATCATTTCAGGTGGAGGAGTGTTTGGTATATTTGGGTCTAAAACGGTCAAGTTTGGTCGTGATCCAATTGTAATCCTTGGGTACTTGGTGCACATGGTCTGTTTCTTCCTCATCTTTCTCAATCTGCCCACCATGTCACCTCTACAGAACACCCAGGACCCATCCTTTCTTCCTGATGGTCAGCCAAGGTAATTAATCTTAAGTATACTATAAGTGCTTGAAATATTACTTGAAAGTACTGTACAATAATATGAAATACAAATACAGACACAACTGTACATGGAGTGTATTATTATGCCACCTTCAGGCCTTTTTTCTATAATATTATGTAAAATATGCTTCCAGAATATTGATTAAACCTAGAGTATAAACCTTGTACACCCAGTTAGTGCTTAAACTTTATCTATTGCAACAATAGAATTAATGTGTTATTTTTGTGTTGTTACAGTGAGGTGATTGCTATGTTGTGCAGTTTTCTTCTTGGGTTTGGTGATGCTTGCTTCAACACCCAGATCTATTCTATCCTTGGTGGAGTTTACCAGGATAACTCGGGTCCAGCCTTTGCACTATTCAAGTTCACTCAGTCTCTATCAGCGGCCGCCTGCTTCTTCTATACCAGTGTGTTTGAGTTGTATTGGCATCTGGGTATCCTGGTCGTGTTTGCCACCATTGGAACCCTGACTTTCTGTCTTGTGGAATGGAAAGCACACCGCCGACAAAAGGCAAAACCTGACACCACAGCATTTGACTGACCCAACACCTCTCATGATAGCTTACAACACATATGATTGTTAATCTCTCTGATCCTCATAGTTAGACAGAAATCATCTCCCACATTGCTAGCTGACACCTGCCTTAAGTGAGAATTAAGTGACTTCTGTCTCTCCTTGTGGATGTATATAGTTGACACTTGCAACTTCAGCATTTATAATAATAGTTGTGATGGCTGCTGTAAAGAAGCAAATGTTTGGAACTTGGATTCATCACTAAAAATATATTGTGTATTTTTTTTATACAGTTGGTACTTTATTGTACAGCCAAAAAAAACTTTTCTGAAACCATAAGGGTCCAAAGTAATGATTTAGGCACTGTATAAATACAGTGTAATAATAAAAATCATTGTATTTATTCATTAATGCCAGACAGGTTGTGTTGTTGTATGTGTGTGTGTGTGTGTGTGTGTGTTGTACAGTAGTAGATGATGCTCATTTCCCTTGCACTAATTGCTTAGCAGTGAGTGACTTGTAATTAGATAATACATAAATATTGTTGTAACCAAGTTATAATTATTGAATGGAAACAGTTGAACTATTGTGTTATATTTTACACTGTCAATTTGTATACTGTACAGCATTCAGAGTGTGACCTTCATTTAAAATATATTATACTTTTGTATGTGTGTTTTTATTGTCGTATAAAGACTTCTAACCTTGTTATAGTGTGAGGCTACATACTCTAGTTGATCTGTATTAGTCAGTCAACAAAAAGTGCATGTTCTGTACATAAAGTAGCCTGTAAATGAATTTTAAACACTACCAGTTAAAATAATTGAAATAGGGTATTGATTATGATGTTTGTTATTACCTCAAGAGAAACAGATAATCTCTAAGGCTTGCTCTCCACACTCAAAGCATGGTTGGTCATTGCTAGGAAAAAAAGGAAACATGAGATGAGATTAAATACAGTTACTTTATCTCATCTCATGTCGTAATGAAGTTAAGAGTCTCCCATTTTGATGATTTTCAGTTGGTTAGGTTACCCCAGCACCAGAAATCAATCAACCAGGTTTACTTCTATACATACAAATAGTCCAAACAGTATGAACACATGTTGTATTGAACATTATCACAGACCACCATAAGAACAGGGTCTAAAAACATAAATTCTCAAGACTCCAGCACACGGGCCACTTTTCAGTGGACGGTATGAGGCTGCCACCATTTGTTGGTGAGATGCTGAGAACACGGCCACTTTTCAGTGGACGGTAGGCTACAGTACTGTACATGGCTGAGACTGTTTGGTGGTGAGATCAAAATCACTCCTAAATTAAGATACTTTACTGAGAACACTTTTGTGGCAGCCACAAGCAGTACCGTATTATGGATGTCCCTAATGATTCATGATCTGTATAAAATTTAATGTGGGTCTTATAATGTACGTAGTAGCTAGGCTATATAGAAATTATACCACTCATTAGGCACAGAATATGAGCTAGCTGAGAGTCCTGAGGAAGGTTATTGCCTGAACCGGGCTTTCCCACAGTGCCCTCAGAGAGTATATGTTGTGTTGTTGGCGAGTGTGGTTGTGTACATTGCAGTCTTCCATAATGTGTTTAATAGAATGGGGTGCTGTGTTGCATCCCGGACAGGCATCCACAATGGCTCCATCCAGCTTCTGATATGTCAGAAGGGCCGGGTTGTGGCCACACTGCAGCCTGGCCAGGTGGACTCTGTCCTCACGGAGTCACGGGGAAGGGAGGATTCAGATGGGTGGATGTCAGGAGGTCGTGCATGCAGCTGGGTGTTGTTTTTGGGTGTTTAGATAGACTGATGAGTGATGTGAGTATGGATGTGTTTCTGGAGACTGGTTTGGGGTGGGCAGGGTGTGAGAGATGATAGTAATTGTGTATGGTATCGTGTACTGGGTGTTGTTTTGATGTTCTTTGGCATGTGTGGGTGTTTTGCCATGTAGTGTAGTGGATGGTGTGGGTTTGTGGAGGCTGCAGCAAGTGTTTGTGTGCCTCTCATGTCAAGATGATCCTTGATTTTGAGGACTTTGGTTTCATGGTGTAGGTGGTCTGTAGATATGGTAGCTGTGCAGCCTGTGATTATCTTTAGAGCTCCTGCTGTTCTGTATGGTCTGAAGGGTGTTGAGACGATCGAGTCTCAGTGAGGTTTTGAGGCCCAGTCAGGGCTTGCATAATCCATCACTGATCGGATATATTGTTTGTACACAGTGGTTGTAATTTCTTTGTTGTGTCCAAATGTTGTGCTGGCAAGTGATCTGAGGGCTTTAAGTCTTTGCATGCATTTGTTTTTGATGGCCATGGTATGTTGTTTGAATGTCATGGATGGATTGTATGTTATGCCAAGTATTTTGTGTGTGTGTGTGTGGCATAGGTGTGTTGTTTATGGTGAGGTGTGGTGTGTAGCGGTGTTCTGCGTTCCAGTTGGTGAGAAGGGTGCAGTTGACTTGGTGGGTGCTATTTTAAATCTGTTTGTGGTGAACCAGGCATTAAATGTGTTGAGGTAGGGTTGGAGGATGTGAGTGGCTGTATCTGCATTTCGGTGTGTAGGTGTACATGCGAGTGTTATGTCGTCTGCGTAGGAGGCTATTTGTATTTGTGTTGCCTGGGGTGTTGGACGGTCGTGCATGTAAAAATTGAAAAGGGTGGGTGAGAGTACAGAACCTTAGGGGATACCATTGGTGAAACTTTTAATGTTAGATGACTGACCAGCAAATGTAACGTGGGCTACTCTTCCTCCCAGGAAGCTGGCCAGTCATCTTTTTGTATTATTGTGCATGTTTCTGTTGTATATTTTGTTTGTGGCGGCGTCTACGTCGTGGGACCACCCCTCCAAGGCTACCAAGGAAGGAAGCTATGGGCCAGGGCCAAACCACAGAGCTATACACATAGAGCGATCGACCCTGTGTTATTAGATAGGGGAGGAGTGTCGCCACAGAGCTAAAAACATAGAGCTCGCCACCCCCCCCCCTGGCGTGTCGCCACCGGAAGTGGGTTGGCGGCCATGATAGTGATGATACCTGCCCTTCCCCTCAACCCGCCAGCCTGTTAGATTATGCCACGGTAAGATATTATTTCATTTATTCGGTCTTTTATTGATGATATGGTATATTAACTACATTATAGTGACTCACAATATATGAATAAGTATTTCTCTAACCGATATATCAGTGAATGGCTGATTAAATATAAATACATTTCGGTTAATAGGTGAAATGAGTTAGATAAACAAAACTATCGTTGGCTCTCATCCACTGTCACCTTCTTATAATATAGATATACAACATACTTAATCTCTATTATGATAAGTATTTTATGTTCACATTGTTCAGTATGAATGTATGTATGTCACACTAGAGTAATATGTGTGTATATATGCATGTCACACTAGAATGTGTGTATGTATGTATGTCATACTAGAGTAATATGTATGCATGTATATGTCACACTAGAATAATATGTATGTATGTATGTCACACTAGAGTAATATGTATGTATGAATGTACAGCCGTGGTCAAAAATAATCATCCATATAGGAGTAACTCACGTAAGATTTTGACAGCTTCCCTCTGTTCCTTAGCTGATAAACATTCCAATAAATAGGTATAGTGCCATCGTTTAATTTAATACAAACAGCTACACACTACTTAAAACAATAAAATAGTATGTGAACATGAAAACATTACACAGTAAATTGTTAAAGTTACCCATATGTGGATGATTATTATTGACCACGACTGTATGTATGTATGTCACACTAGAGTAATATGTATGTATGTCACACTAGAGTAATATGTATGTATGTATGAATGTCACACTAGAGTAATATGTATGTATGTATGTAAGGTAAGTGGAGGGAGAGGGAGACAGATTACAGCTATATATATTTGTCTTGTTTAATAAACCAGTTTAAGTTTAATTTCTTTGCATAGTTTTCCGTATGGACATTATCTCAGCCTTGTTAATTGATTTAACAAAACCTTTATAATTAGATAACAAGATACAATGCATTAAAAATCAGGGAAATGTCAATAACTGTGGATAGAAACATACTATACAAGTACGTACGGGAGTTCAATGGGCAAGTATCTATACAATAGAGCTCTCGCCTGTTGTGACACTCCTCCCCTATCTAATAACACAGGGTTAAGCGCTCTATGTTTTTAGCTCTGTGAGTGTCGCCAGCCAGCCTGCTCGGCGGCCATTTTGAAATGCCCTTTGGCGCGCGCTTTGAACTCCCGTACGTACTTGTATAGTATGTTTCTATCCACAGTTATTGACATTTCCCTGATTTGTAAAGCATTGTATCTTGTTATCTAATTATGCAGGTTTTGTTAAATCAATTAACAAGGCTAAGATAATGTCCATACGGAAAATTATGCAAAGAAATTATATTAAACTTAAACTAGTTTATTAAACAAGACAAATATATATAACTGTAATCTGTCACCCTCTCCCTCCACTTACCTTACATACATACATACATACATATTACTCTAGTGTGACATACATACATACATACATATTACTCTAGTGTGACATACATACATATTACTCTAGTGTGACATACATACATATTACTCTAGTGTGACATACATACATACATACATACATATTACTCTAGTGTGACATACATACATACATACATATTACTCTAGTGTGACATACATACATACATATTACTCTAGTGTGACATACATACATACATATTACTATAGTGTGACATACATACATATTATTCTAGTGTGACATACATACATATTACTCTAGTGTGACATACATACATACATACATACATATTATTCTAGTGTGACATACATACATATTACTCTAGTGTGACATACATACATACATACATATTATTCTAGTGTGACATACATACATACATAGTATTCTAGTGTGACATGCATATATACACACATATTACTCTAGTGTGACATACATACATACATACTGAACAATGTGAACATAAAATACTTATCATTATAGAGATTAAGTACGTTGTATATATATATTATAAGAAGGTGACTGTGGATGAGTGCCAACGATAGTTTTAATTTATCTAACTCATTTCACCTTTTAACCGAAATGTATTTATATTTAATCAGCCATTCACTGATATATCGGTTAAAGAAATACTTATTCATATATTGTGAGTCACTATAATGAAAGACCGAATAAATGAAATAATATCTTACCCTGGCATAAGCTAACAGGCTGGCGGGTTGAGGGGAAGGGCAACTTATCATGGCCGCTAACCCACTTCCGGTGGCGACGCTCCATGGCGGGTGTTGCGCGCTCTATGTGTATAGCTCTGTGGGCAAAACCGTCACAAAATCCCCCCGCCCCCCACCAGGGGGTGCGAGTCCCTGGGAACGGCTTCGGTCATGAATTTCGTTTTCAATGCTATATAGTATAAATTTAAATCAATCTAACAATAGTATTATAGTTTCCCATTTGAAATAATCGTAGTTTTCTATAATCACTTCAGTTCACATTGTTTACTCGACTTCATTATATTCTTACATGATTATTTTTCATTACCGATCACCCCTGCATAAATATCATGATTAAGAAAATTAGTAAAACTTCGCACGCCTAATCAGGACATAATTAAAATAAAATAATGTAATAAGTCAACGTTCAACCACAAGCTGACTATCAAGTATCAACATCAACAACAAGACGACCGGAGCAGCTCTTCACTAAACTTCTCCACAATGACGAAGGATAACACAAAAACAGAGAAAAAGGATGCCAAGAAGGATGAGGATAAGAAAGATGGGGATATCAAGGAGGAATTGGTATGTATTAATTTATCTAGAAGGTAATATTAAATAAGATATTGTTGTAAAATGGTGGTGGTATTTCCGAGTTAGAGAATGTGACAGGGTACCGTATGTATGAATGTCTTAAGTTCGTGGGTTTCGTAGTTAACATGTTCAGTTTAAGGTTAGAATATAAGTTGGGGGTGGGGTTTTGTAGTCGTATTGTTTCATGAATTACTTAATCGTACATGTAGATTAATGGTAAAATTACAGAAGTACTCCGTTCACTATATTGTATATTTTAGTATCATTACGCACTATTTTGGGTATTTATTAAAAGAATTGGTATTTATTGAAAGAATTACCATTGGTAAATAGTGAAAGAATTACCTTTATTGGGTATTAGTACAGAAGTGGACCTGAATTCAGCAGTGTTGCCAGATCCGGCTGGGTCCTAGTATTTTACCCCTGTCATTTAGTGTACTTTATCACGATTATTTCCCGGTAGTTTGCCCAGGTTAGGTCCCGGTAGTCTGATGCGGTCTAGGTTAGTTTAGGTCAGGTCAGGTAAGGTCAGGCTAATTTCAAAATGCCCCATTTGAATATGCCCTATCTTGGAAACGGGGCATTTGAGGAAGAAAAACCATAGAAGAAAAGTGTCTTAGAATGGTCCGAAATAGTGGGTAATGACAGTAAAATATCTGTTATACAGTAAGGTCCACTTCTGTACCTTTACCCTTTATTGCATACTGTTTTTCTACCTTTATTACCCACTTATTTAGACCATTCTAAGACTATTTTCGGTATTATTACAGAATAACTGGGTTTTTGGCTAGGATCGCGCAGTGTTACCACATCCGGCTAGGTCCCGGGAATTTGCCCCAGTCACTTTATGATAGTTTACACTGGTTACATCCCGGTAGTTTGCCCAGGTTGGGTCCCGGTAGTCTGTTGTGGTCTAGGTTAGGTTAGGTCAGGTGAGGTCAGACTAATTTCCAAATTATGTTTGTAAAACGGGTCATATCTCGAAAACAGGGCATCTCCGAGAGAAACACCATAGATGTAAAGTGTTTTAGAATGGTCCAAAATAGTGGGTAATGATACTAAAATACACAATATAGTGAACCCAGTTCTTTGTAAATTTACCCTATTTTCTTCTATGGCATTTCCTCTGCAAATGCCCCATTTCCAAGATATTCAAATGGGGAATTTTGAAATTAGCCTGACCTTATATTGACCTAACCTAAAGCGCATCAGACTACCGGGACCTACCATAACCTGGGCAAACTATCGGGACCTAACCTGGGCATATTACCGGGAAGTAACCATGGTAAAGTACAGGAAATGACCAGGGCAAAATACAAGGACCTAGCCGGATCTGGCAACACTGCTACAAAACGGTAATTCTTTCAATAAATACCTTACTGTTTTGTAGCAGTGTTGGTATTTATTGAAAGAATTACCATTTTGTTGCAGTGTTGCCAGATCCGGCTAGGTCCCAGTATTTTGCCCCGGTCATTTCCTGTACTTAACCACGGTTATTTCCCGGTAGTTTACCCATGTTAGGTCCCGGTAGTCTGATGCTGTCTAGGGTAGGTTAGGTAAGGTCAGGCTAATTTCAAAATGCCCCATTTGAATATCTTGGAAATGGGGCATTTGCAGAGGAAATGCCATAGAAGAAAATAGTCTTAGAATTGTCTAAATAAGTGGGTAATGAAGGTAGAAAAACCGTACACTATACTGGTAATTCTTTCAATATTTACCCTATTTTGGACCATTCTAAGACACTTTTCATCTATGGGGCTTCTCTCGGAGATGCCCTGTTTTCGAGATATTTTCACCCCAATACAAATGGTTAATTTGGAAATTAGTCTGACCTAACATAACCTAACCTAGACCACAGCAGACTACCGGGATATAACCAGTGTAAACTATCATAAAGTGATCGTGGCAAATTCCCAGGACCTAGCCAGATGTGGTAACACTGCGCGGCCCTAGCCAATAGTTTAAGGAGTAGCCTGTCTCCCCACCCAAAACCCGCGTTATCCAACGCCCCCCATGTTTGCATGGGTCTTTAAGAACGTGGATTATCACTATAAACAACGGAAATAACTGTAGAAAGTGTATTATAAAGGCAGAACCATAGTGAAATACATGTTTTCCCCCACCCATAACCCTGCATTCCCACGGGTCCCCCATGTTTGTATTGGGGGTGAAAATCTCCGAGAGAAACACCATAAATGAAAAGTGGGTAAAGTGTCTTAGAATGGTCCAAAATAGTGGGTAATGATAATAAAATACACAATATAGTGAACGGAGTACTTCTGTAATAATACCAGTTTAATTTATTAAAAAGTAAAATGAGATGTGAACGGTTGCCTAACTAACAAACTTGTATACCCCAGTCATTTCAATGTCAGTTTTTCATTCAGCTTATAATGTTAGTAATGTATTCGGTCATTGCTCTTCCATATATTGTGCTAAACAAACTCAACATCAGTTGAATGAGTTACATAAAATTCATACAATTACCAAATATATTTTAAAGATTTCCCGTAACATTTTAGTCTCCTACCGTACTGTTTCAGCAATTACATACTGGTAAGAACATAAGAATTTAGGAAACGGCAGAAGGCCTGTTGGTCCAGTTCTTGAATGCTCCTGATTCAGTCCCATCCCTTTGAGTCCATGTACAGGTATGTATGTAATGATATTTTCTACTCATTTCTTCATTCATTACAGTCAGAGGAAGATAAGCAGCTTCAGGAAGAGTTAAACATGTTGGTGGAAAGACTACAAGAATCCAACACTGAACTGTACAAACCAGCACTTGAACAGATCCGCTCCCTCATCCGTTCATCCACCACATCCATGACTAGTGTACCCAAACCACTCAAGTTTATGAGACTTCACTACGAGACGATGAAGGTGAGTGATTGAGTTACTTGGGCTGGTATTATTGGATTAACTCTTCAACGAAAAGTCGTTTCGTCTCTAAATTTGCACTGCAAAATAATGGAATTTGAGCAACAAAGAGAACTTTTACTCTAAGAAGTAGTTTAATAACACACCATTAGTGAGCTCATTTATAGTGTACGGTGATTATAATTATCGTATGGCAACTTGGTCGCTAATAAAAGTAATGAAAGCTCTATGGTATAACCTGTGGTGATATTACCCAATCTACCTTGGTTACTCTCCCCAATTAAAATTATATTCTTTTTTCACACTTACAAGAATGGTAATTTTCATTATGTTTTCCCATAGGAAATATATGACAAGCTTAAGGACCAAAATCTCAGGAAGTTTGCGGCCGATATAGTGTCAGTTTTGGCCATGACGATGTCTGAAGAACGAGAGTGTCTCAAGTATCGTTTGGATGGTGAGCGCGGGGAAATTGGTGCCTGGGGCCATGAATATGTTCGGTACGTTTTAGTTTAGCCGAATTAGTTTCTTCAGTTATTTCATTAATGTCTACTTTCTTATAATAACCTTTAACTGCCATTGGTTTCTCCTTAGATGTAATCATCAGAAGTTAGATAATATGTAAATTAAAAATCACATTGCTTAGTAAAGGGTTAATACCTGTTAACATCTTACATTAGGGTATAATTTTGTATTTAATATACAGTATTTGCTTATTGCAGTAATGTATATTATTTAGTTTTATCACTCCTCCCAGAGGGAAAGAAACTTATTTTGTTTTTCCCAGGCACCTGGCTGGAGAGATTGCACAAGAGTGGGAGACACTAGGAGATGATGATGATGCAAAGCGAGCAGAACTAATTAGTGAAGCTCATGTCATCATCCCGTATCACATGCAACACAATGCTGAAGCAGAAGCATGTGATTTGCTGATGGAAATGGAACAGCTAGAGCTCCTCACTTCACAAGATTATGTTGACAAGGTTGGTAGAAAAGTTTATGACTGTCATATCTTACGATATTATGGTTTGTTAATGAATGCAGTATTTAAAATTTACGATTGAAGTATAACCACATACTGAGACTATTTTTTTACCCTTTCAGGATGCCTACCAGCGTGTGTGCTTGTATCTAACCAGCTGTGTCCCTTATGTGCCAGACCCAGAGAATACAAATCTTCTTCAGACTTCGCTACAGCTGTACCGTAAATTTGGCCAATACCCACAGGCGATGAGGTTGGCTCTTCAGCTACATGACCATGAACTAACAAAGCAGCTCTTTGATGAGTGTCCTGATAAACTGGTAAGATGATTAATTGTTCATCGAACCTTTCCCTAGGGATCCGGACATAAACGGTTCCCAATGATTGTGGCTACTGAGTGGTATGCTTCTTAAATTCAATTTAAAAATAAATTTATGAAGTGTGAATCGATGTGATAAATGTAAACTACTGTCACTGCATAAGTGGCAACTAAATTCTTTCTTTGCTCATTTAGGTAATAACAGCATGTGCAAGGTGCATCATGGTAAAGAATAATCCCTCTTAAACACTTGCTGACAACTGTTACATTATTCTGTCCAACTAGTACCATACCTGACAGTTATATTCTTTAATTTAAACTTTAATTAATATATATATATATCAGATTCTTTATATCACCTGAAAAGGCTTGTGTAAGTTAAATTCAGATACTAGTCTTGTAAGTGTTTTTGTTCTTTTCCTTGATAGGTAAAGATGCAGGTGGCCTTCATGCTTGGAAGACATCAGGTCTTTCTAGAACTCCCTGAGGAAATGGATGACTATGAAGATTTCACTGAGATTCTCTCCAATTCACACCTCAACACCCACTTCCTCTCCCTGGGTCGTGAGGTTAGTCGCATATGTGTGGGAATTTATAGTTTGTGAAGCTTTAGTTTTCATGTCCAGGAAGTAATGCATGATGAAAGAGAGTGAAAAGTGTTTGTTAATGTATACAGAAATAACTTGAAACTTTGTCTGACTCTATGAATAGCATATGATAACTATTTTATTGCTTTCTAATCTGTTTACATACACCTTGTCATTCATAATAAAATGAAAAAGATCTGCAATTATGATTAAGAAAACTTCCTGTATACATTACATATACAGTACTAACCTTTCCCCTGTTATTTACAGTTGGACATCATGGACCCCAAAACACCAGAAGATATCTACAAATTACACCTTGAAAATAATCGTCCTACCTTTGGTCCAGGGCAGGTAGACTCTGCTCGTCAGAATCTTGCATCATCTTTTGTCAATGGTTTTGTCAATGCAGCTTTTGGAACAGACAAGTTACTTACTGAAGATGGCAACAAGTGGCTGTATAAAAATAAAGAACATGGTTAGTATATGTTTGGCATTTAAAAGACATTAATGTATTTGAATGATTGACAAAATATATGTAATAATTTTTCTCACTTAACAATACTGAAACTCATTTCCAGGAATGATGAGTGCCACAGCATCACTTGGTCTGATCCTGCTGTGGGATGTGGATGGAGGTTTAACACAGATTGACAAATATCTGTATTCCTCTGAGGATTTCATCAAGTCTGGAGCTCTACTGGCTTGTGGCATTGTCAACAGTGGTGTCCGTAATGAGTGTGATCCGGCCCTTGCTCTTCTGTCAGACTATATCCCACACAGAACAAGTGTAAGTTGCTTATATTTAATTTTAGTTCAATCTATCTATCTATAGCTCCGACGCCTCGTTCCCTCCTGGAACTCCCGCCAAGGGGGTGACCATGGCAAAAGAGTATCCAGTTTTCCCTGCTCCAGCACTCCCTCCTAACTTGCTCCATCCCCCCTCCCCCCCCTCACACTTCTCTCTCTCACATACTCCTCCACTCTGTTTTACCATCTAACCGGTGATCTGCCTCTCACACCAGGTCCCAACTTCACTATCATACACCTTTACAAACTCCACACCTTGCATTCTCTCCACTTGTCCAAACCACCTCAATGTGTTATGCTTCACCCTCTCAACCACTCCACACTCGATACCAATTGCCTTCTCACTCATACCACATCTCGCATACACATTCTCATTACTTTCTCCATCACAATTGGTGAGTCCACATGCTCCTATCAGATATCTCATTTCCACAGCACTTATTCTGGACTGGTGAGCTCTACTCCATGTCCATGTCTCCGACGCATATGTCTGCGTTGGCAGGATTATACTATTTCTCAGTCCCTTTTTCACTTCCATACACACACTTCTACCCTTCCTTATCCTCCCCAGTGATCCTATGACCTGCTTGCCCCTCACTGCTCTCTCCCTGATTTCTCCTTCCATACTTCCATGTTTACACAAAAGTGTTCCCAGATACTGTACTTGAATTCCCTCACCTCTATCCTCTCACCCCCTAAAGTTATCTCACATTCCGTCCCAGTGGCACAGCCACTCTATAGGGTGTAGCAAAGTCAATTACTACTGTTTTGGCCCTTTCAAATACCATCACCTTACTCTTGCCAACATTCACCTTCAGTTTTCTTCGCTTACACACAGACTGTAACTCCCTTTCACTCTCGGCCAGCAACACAGTGTAATCCGCAAATAAGCTTGCAACCAAGGACCAATCTACTCCATTCAACCTCAGTTTCACACCCAGGCCCTCCACCATTGCCTTCATCTTTCTCATGCAACCATCCATAAAGATATTGAACAACCATGGTGACATGACACACCCCTGCCTCAATCCTACACTGATATCAAAGTTCTCACTCAAATCATACTTGACCCTCACACAAGCCTCTCTATAGAAAGCCTCATTCCCCTCCAGCAAGCGCCCACCAACACCATAAATCCTTAATACATCTGTCATAACTCTCCTGTTGACCCTATCGTATGCTTTCTCCAAATCCATGAAGGCAATATACAACTTCCTACCCTTCCCAATATATTTCTCCACTGTTGATTTTATTGCAAAGATCTGGTCCACACATCCTCTACCCTTTTTGAACCCTCCCTGCTCCTCACTAACTTTATTCCCTGTTACCTCTATCAGTCTCTCAGTAAGGACCTTCCCATACACCTTCCCCGGTACACTAAGAAGAATTATTACCCTATAGCTACCACACTCATCCCTACTCCCCTTACCCTTGTACAGAGGCACAATTATAGCTCTCCTCCAGTCCTCTGACACCTCTCCCTGCCTCCAAGCTAATATGCATATAAGCAGCATCCACTCCACCACTTCCTTTCCCCTACACCTCAGCATCTCTGCAGTTATACCATCCACCCCCGGTGCCTTTCCCATCTGCAACTTTCCTATTGCTTTCCTAACCTCTTCCCTCCCTAGTTCTCCCTGTACATCCTGTTGTCTACCACCTGCCTCCATCACCATACATGTCACCACCACCTCCCCTCCCGTCCCCCCATTCATCAACCGATCAAAATGCCTCTTCCACACTTCTTTCACTTCCTCACTTCCACTCACAGTGACACCATCCTCTCTCTTCATTCTCACGCTGCCAGCCTTTCTATCTCCTCTTTCTCTTTTAACCTCCTTCCAGGATAATTTCTTGTTTTCTCTAAACTTCTCACTCAGTTTCCTACCAAACTCCTCATCCACTCTCCTTTTACTCTCACTCACCGTCCTCTTTACTTTCCTCTTGCACTCATTGTATTCCCTCTTCCATCTCTCTTTCACCTCCTCTGGCACATTTCTCGGCAGGATTCTCCTAAAAGCCTTCCTCTTATTCTCTACTGCATCCTTCACTTCTTCAGACCACCATGCACTCCCATTCTTCCCCCTCTTTTTGTACCCCACCACTTCTGCTGCTGTCCTACACACTAAAGTTTTGAATGTTTCATTCACTCCCACTCTCTCCCCTATCCCCATCCTTGCATTCCTTAGCACCTCACCCACCCTCCTCTTTTATTCCTCCCTATATTCTGCTTCATTTAATTTCCCACTAGCCACCTCCCTCCTGTTCCTCACCCTTTCATCCCTCCTACCATATTCCTACTTAACCCTAACCTTCACCTTCATAATTACCAACACCGCAATATAGTCGGAGCATTGGATCATTCCTCTCACCACTTTCGCATCGAACACATCCTTCCTTAACCTTTCATCCACAGCCATATAATCAATCAGACTCTTCTGCTCTCCTCTCTCATCCCTTCTCCTCCATGTATACCTGTGGGTCATCTTGTGCTAAAAGAAGGTGTTTGCCAAGAACAACCCCCTCTCAGCAAGACATCTACCAGATACTCACCATTTCATTTACTCCTCCTACACCCCATTTACCCACAATACTTCAAACTTCTTCACCTCCCACCTTTCCATTCATGTCTCCCATCATCACCACTCTCCTTCCATTAACAGTCTTTCTTAGACACCCATTTAATTCCTCCCAAAACACTCATCCTCTCTCTCCCCGTCTTACTCTTTTCTTCCACTGGTGCATATGCACACACCCACTCATACTTCACCATCCCAATCTTTCCAATCATCCATACAATCCTTGACCCATTCCACCCATGTCCATCCATTCCCTTCCACACCCATGGAGACACCAACAGCCCACACCCTTCCTTCCCTCCTCTTCCTTTCCTCTTCTCATTCAGACCCGTCCATACTACCCCTCCCTCCATTCCCTCCCACAGTCCACTCTCCCTTCCCTCCTTACACTCTACCACTCCACATCCTTTCACATGTGTCTCTGTCACTCCCATCATATCCACTCTTCCTTTCTTGAAACATTCTACAACCTCTCGTCTCTTGGTCACATCCGTCATCCCATTCACATTTACCATTCTCATACAATCCCTCTTTCCCCCACCCTCTACTGGGCAGCCTGGAGACTCCCCCCCCCCCCCCCCTGCCAGTAGCCATAGCTGTCCTCTCTCCCATTGGGGGGCCACTGATGGCTGGCAAGGCCAATGCAATGCTCATTCCCGGAGGGACACGGGCCATCGGCATTGTCAAGCTAAAAACACGGTCATAAATTAAGAAATTAAAAGATATAAAAACATGTAAAATATACATTCAGGCAATAAAAGAATTTAAAATCTTAATAAAAACACTAAGACAATAAAAACCTTAAAACCTATATTTGGGGGAAGGTAAGTCTAACCCCCACACTGCCTTCCCCTTTGGCTCCACCTCCTAAATGGGTAAAATAAAGATATAAAATTGAGGTGTAACCCCGAGGTCACCGGAGTAAGATTTACCTGGAAGGGTAGGTCACTGAGGTTTTCACTCTTCCCAATACTGACAGACTCTGTGCCTTAGCAAATACCTCGACCTCATTGGTTACAATACTGCCACTGCGCAAACTGTAGTTGATAATAAAATTACTGTATATACATATCCCATCGGTAATAGCTATTCTAGCCCACCGTATTAGTTCAGGTGGAGAAAATACTACCTTGACCTTTTTGAGAACAAAAGTGAAAAATATTGCCTTTTAAAGTTGTATGCTTGGTGCCATACCTGGCAAATAATGATAGTAAGTGAAAGGAGTATCATGGTATAATAAAAGAACTACTTAAAAATATTTATATGCAGCACTTATTCTTAAGTTATGTACTTGTTCCCCCAGGTAATTCGTATTGGTGCTATCCTTGGACTTGGTCTTGCCTATGCTGGTAGTAATAGGGAGGCAGTTCTGAAGGCATTGACCCCAGTGCTAAGAGACCCAAGGAGCAACATGGAGGTTATTGGTATCACTTCGATGGCTCTGGGCATGATAGCCGTTGGTACAAGCAACCAGTTGGTGGTGGAGGCTCTTGTCACCGCACTGCTCGCTAAGTCAGAGACAGAACTAAAGGAAACCTATGCCAGGTTCATCTCTCTTGGCCTGGCCCTCACTTATCTGGGTTAGTGACCCCTTTCATGTCTTTATAAATTCGATTTGCTTTCACTATGGATATTATTGTGTTTGAAATTATACCTAAATTTTTGCTTATGTATACATGAGTAACACCAGAGAATGGTATGATGAGAAATGTGTGTAGAGTTCTTGCTTAAGGGTAAAATTTACCTGTATTAATGTGCCCCTCAGAACTGACACTTATAAAATATTTATTACAAGGTTGCCAAGATAAATGTGAAGTGGTTCTTTCCTGCATCGAGAACCTGCCTTCCCCCTTCCGCCAGATGACTGGCACCCTCATTGAAGTGTGTGCATATGCTGGATCTGGTAATGTTCTGAAGGTAAGAGCATGCTTTACTCTTCCTCGAAACAGGTTCCCTGATATGTATTGGAGTGAAATTTATAATCAATCTCTGATGAAATACCCCAGATTTAAACTTGGACAACAGATGTTTTCCTGTGCAGACAATGTATAGTAAATATTTTAATGTTTTTTCTCCTACCAGGTCCAAGAGATGCTGCATATATGTACTGATCACTATGACCAGGAGGAAACTAAATCAAAGGATAAGAAAGAAAAGGAAAAGGAGAAAGAAAAGGACAAGGATAAGGATAAGGACAAAGAAAAGGATAAGGAGAAGTCTGAAGAAAAGGAAGTTGATCTATCCACTCAACAGGCTGTAGCAGTGCTTGGTAAGATGTGTTGTTACTCGGCTACTGATTCACGGAACAGAATACAGTAGTTAATTATTTTTTTCCACTGTCTTGTGATGGAATGCTCTCAGGAGGGAACAGAGTGTCAAAAATTGAGCTATGGCCAGCCACTTATACCATAGTAATATTAAAGAAAGCTTTTTTGACACTGCATGTATAATGTTATGTACATGTAATTATATATTAATTCAGGTTACTACTTAATATTTTCTAGGTATCGCTCTCATTTCTATGGGTGAGGACATTGGTGCCGAGATGTCATTCCGTCAGTTTGGCAACTTACTCCGGTACTGTGAACCTGTCATCAGAAGAGCTGTACCCCTTGCACTTGGCCTCATCTCTGTGTCCAACCCAAGACTGAATATCCTCGACACACTGAGTAAATTCTCACACGACTCTGATTCAGATGTGGCCCATAATGCTATTTTTGCTATGGGTTTGGTTGGTGCAGGAACCAATAATGCCAGGTATGATATATCCTTAAGAATGTGTTGGGAAATATACTACAGTTTCTAGGCTATTCATATTGAGAAGAGTAGTTTGAAAACAGAAGAGAGAGCAGTCAAAATTAGGTCTGCCAAAGCCTTTTATGTAAAGTATTACAAATATTTTATAGATAAATAGCTTGAATGACATTTTATTTATTACTGTTGAAATCATCTTGTGATAATCCAAGTTCATTGTTAAAACCTGCAAGCCCTTTGTTAAATGGTTATTTGAAATTGAATTACATTTTAATCTTTGGATAGTGTGACTGCTTTTGTTAAATCAAATTGTGTTTGGAATTTATTAAATGGAAATTCAGTGGTTATCATCCATTGTTTATGATTAAATAATGTATAACTTGTAGGTTAGCTGCAATGCTGCGTCAACTGGCCCAGTACCACGCCAAGGATCCCAACAACCTCTTCATGGTTCGACTGGCACAGGGACTGACTCACCTGGGCAAAGGCACCATGACCCTATCTCCATATCATAGCAATAGACAACTCATGTCTCCTGTGGCAGTTGCTGGGTTGTTATCTACATGTCTTGCTTTCCTTGACACTAAAACATGTAAGTATAGGAACACCTTCAACCAACTATGAACATTAAAATAATTATATATATAACAAAAGCAAATTATTAGGGCATACCTTTCTATAATAACAAAATGACAAGGTTTGTTAAATATTTTTCTATGTTACCATACTTAAAATGGCAGCGAATATTGTGTAAGTTTATGATAAATAATTTCCAACAGTAATCCTGGGTAAAAGTCACTACCTGCTGTACTGCTTGACGACAGCCATCCAGCCCCGTATGTTGGTCACGTTTGATGAGCAGCTCAACCCTCTGCCAGTGTCTGTCCGAGTTGGCCAGGTCTGTTTTTCTGTGTGTTTGTTTATGATGTTAATGTGTTGCCAGATGCCTTTGGTGCAACAACAGTATATTGCTATAGTCCGATATTTTTTTATATGTTTAGATTGGTGATGTTAGTCTCTTACCATAGTGGTATTTTTATATAAATGAAACTATATTGTTATTAACTTTCCCACTCTCCTACAGGCTGTTGATGTAGTTGGTCAGGCCGGGAAACCAAAAACCATCACAGGATTCCAGACTCACACGACTCCAGTCCTGTTGTCACATGGAGAGCGTGCAGAGTTAGCCACCGACGAGTACATACCCTTGACCCCAATCATGGAAGGATTTGTTATTCTCAAGAAGAATCCAGACTTTGATACCTGAAAAGAGTAGAGTGAGAGTGGGTGTAGTAAGGTCATCTATATAATTCTTTCAATGAGGTTTATACACTAATGTTTAAGGTTAGATATGACTGAATGTAGGACGGTACAGTTTCTGATCACCATCTTTTGTCTTTCTGGATTAAGGGAGGCAGTAATTAGTGTCATTGTCAAATTAAATCTCTGCTTATCATCTTTCAGACTTATTGATCTGGCCTTCTCCCTCCTATCTTGCAGAGGAAAGATTTTAATTATAGTATTACCATGGTTTTCCTTACCACAGGAATCTATTACTACCTAGACGTAAACACACTTCTGGAAGGATTTTTATTGTGTTTTGTATTGTATTATTTTCATGGGAATGGAACCATAGTTCTTCAGGATGAAATATTAGCAATAGTAATATTTTCAATGTAGTTTGTTTAATAAAAAAAACTAAAGTTAATAAACTGTCTGCAGTCTCCCTCCAGTTAAGGGTCACAGAAAATGTGCTGAAATTTTGAGTTCTGGTTGTTTTGGGTATTTCATTCTTTCAACATTAATTGAGGTGTACAGTCGTGGCACATGGTCCTTGACCAGTGTGTAAGGGTAAGTCTGGTCAAGGACAATGTGCCGCGACTGTACATAAATAGAATGTTCATTTCGTCATAATTAATATATTATTGTTTACCAGCTGCCTCATGAGATAGACCAACAATCCCAACACAGACACATTTTCAGCTAATAATAAAATCTTCAGTTATTGTTCTGTAAGGTATGCAAAGTTATTTTATAATGTATTTTCAAGTTATTAATATTCTTAATATGTGGTGAAAGGCTGGGAAGTATTAGTCAACTCACTGGTAAATAATACATGGATATTGAAAAATGTACGCAAGATGATGATCTGTTTCAATTATCAATCTTTACTTTTGTTGAGACAATGCATTAATGAAAACTACTGTACTGCTTGTTGGTTGTAGCTAAATAAGAATAAACCAAGTTTAATGAAATTCCTCTTTGTTTCTCCAGAATAGTTTACTTGTATTGAGTTAATTTTTTCAGCCTCCTATGAAATTAATTAAACCTGTCAATGGTTACCCACTGACAATCTCGGTGAGTTACATGGCCAAGCTTGGTAGAATGTATGTCCACTATTTTCACAATTAATATAAGGAACTACAAGCTAGTCGGGTAAAGACTAGCAAGGTGTCAGGTAAGGAAAATGTCCAAAATTTAGGATTGTCCTAAAAAGAACGAATTCCATTTCTTTCATTGCCAGTACGTCAGAAATTTATTATAAATATAAGAAACAAATTATATACAGGCAGTGCATTTGCAATTCATACTAGGATATTGTTACCGCACGTTTCAGGTAGGATATTACGGTATCCTGTATAACAAAGTACTGTATCTGGTTTTCATGAGTAATAATACAATACTATTTGATATTGTCTCTAATTGTGGATTCAGTCCTCAAGATATATAAAGGATGCTTCATACGTGTCAACAATGTATCCGCCGGTTTGCTAAGCATACAAAAGGAGTTAGTAGCTTCATTGTTAAGGAAACGATTCAACTATGGCGGATACCTTTGTTCGTGGAGATATGCGACTGTGTCATAAGTTGCAATGCACTTGCAATACTATCATCATACGAGCTTGCCTTACATCTGCATCGTTCTGCTTGTTATAGGATTAATAAAAATAAGTTACTTATGAGGTTCATTTTGTAATAGGATGTGTGGTTTCCTTAGTGATAATGGATAGATTTGTTTGTCTGAAGTTCATGATTTGTCTGAAATACAACTACAGGTAGGTTTACGGTAGACATAATATTGTTATATTTTAAGTTCAACACCAGAATGTGTATAACTTTAATAGCCGGGCATATATCATTGTTTTTATGCAATATAGTGCCTCCTAGTATCACTTCTTTTGCGTCGCAGATCTAGCGTCCACTAAAGCAGCGGTAAATTTACTTGTGCGCAGATGGTGCCATATGTACAGATGCCAAACGCCACATTTAATTCATTGATAATCATGAAAGAAGCCTAGTAGAATTCATGCAACCAATACTGATCCATTCTCCCAACAATAAAATGCATTGCCTGAAAGTAGAATGTCACAAAATTTGGTATGCATATTTGATATGTGGATGTATGTGGCACCATTGCAGAAATACTAAACGTAAACAGAGGGCTGTTCCACCGACCGGCATTATGTTTCAACCTGTAGAGTCCATACTTGGCATCCGTCTATTGTAACATTGTAACATGATCATTACCTTTAAAATTAATAGAAAACCAATAGCTTTGTAATATTCGGTTAGAGTATTACCAAAATAAAAACGATAAACGTGTAACCGTGTTGAATATTTCAGCTGTTGAAGCCGGCCGGCGATGTTTGACAGGCGAATGTAGGGAGGAAAGACAGTCAGTGGATCAACCAAAACACAGCTGACATATTATCCTTTATTTATCTCCTTTGAGGGTTATGATGATGTTATAATACTCTAATAACATACAGAGTGTATATCTATCTAAACAGCAAGTGTAATATAATCCTATTTTCAGTAAATGCGCTTTAATAGTGAACGTTCTTTGTTTTGATGGAACTAGCAGCCCCGGTACGTTAGCCAATCAGAAAACTGGGTCAGGGATGCGGGAACCAATCATATTGCAAGGAGGAGGTCACGTGGTTTTGTTGTTGTTTGTCAGCTGGGCCGCTCCAGCCGCTCAGCTGATTTCACATTCAGTTCCACGCAAATGTATATCGAGGACGGACTTGCGTGCGTTTTTACTCTCTTGAGCATCTATGTTCAAGATAAAGACCTTTACTGGATTGTAACATAGCAGTGGTCGTTCATTGCGGTTCCTTATAGTAAGCTATAAAACATCGCCTGGCACTGTTTCTACGAGTAAATTAACAGTTTTTAACACAAAATAAGTTTGTAGTACTTAATACTTGTTACACTGCCGTAGGGTTCGAAGAACCTAGTTCATACTCCAAGATGTCGACTGGAAAACGTTTAGCAAAACGGTCTATCCTCGGTACCCGTGTAGCTTGCTGCCTGGAAGATGGCAAGTACTATGCTGGCGTGATATGCGCTGTGAAGACTATTGACGAAGGTGGACCTACAGTGTATTCTGTACGAGTAGAAGGTGAAAGACGTTCCCGAGAAGTACGCGAAAGTGACTTGGTGGGAAGTGGATTTACTGCTGTTGGTTCTGTCAAACTTCGAGCTGGTCAGCGTGTGTACATAACTCACAATAATCGAGAAGTATCCGGTACTGTACTCTATCACCGTCCTAACATTGACGAAGTTCTCATCTCTGTCGTCAGTCCTGAGGTAAGTTCGCTACTGAAAACGTATAGCATATACCGGTAAATGTTGGGTAAGGTCATACAGTTGCACTTATTAATACATTGTAATCACATGTTGTTTTTGGATATCAGGTTTAACTAAGCCATTTCATGCCGTGGTCGACGTCACGTAAGCAGGAAGACTTCTTTTTTTAACCAGACACTTATTTTCCATAGATATTCATTAACGTTGTAGTTCATTTTAAGGCCTGGGAAAAGGACATGAATTATTGAGCATTTGCTCGAACATTATTTACACTTCTATTCTTTTACTCGATTTTATCATGTACTGTACATACAATGTATGCTATTGTTTTCTGAACCTTGCAGACCTAGGTACGTGGCCATATGGGAAATGTGGAGTTTCAGCCACCCTTTTAATTATTACAATAAACTATGCATTCTGGTATATTGGGCCATTCTAAGACACTTTTCATGTGTGTCATTTTGACAAAGTTTATAATATTAATATGGTACGGTACTTATCTAGTTGTACCGGTTACAATGGCGGCTGAGCCGGCCAAACCAACAGGAATTGAATAAATTAAATCGTCAGCTGGAGTGGAACATAAAGAAATAACTGCTAAAATCTTATCGTTGAAATATGTATTTAAGAATGGTTCAAAATGCCCGAAAGAATCTCTGAAAATATGCCATTGGATGATAGTGTGCAAACATTTAAGACCGTCGTGATTTAACAATTGGTTGTTAATAAACAAAATATATGTGTTATATTATCTTATACGCATAACCTGCGCAATTAAGACTTTCTCGTAACATTGTAAACCATCTGGCGTTAGTTAGAGCTTATTTTAAAACATTGGTGATAATGAAATTGTATGGCTAAAACTTGTTAATGGGATAATGGATGGAAATTATTTTAACCCGTGGATGTTAGGAGTGTTTCCTACGAAAACAAAAGATTATTGGTAGTTAACACAAGCTGCAACCCGTTGTTCGTGGGTTAGGACTAGTCTCGACTTGTGTATTCATGTATAAATCACCCTAACCATGAGAGAATGTAACTACAAGTCCGGCCCACCCTAGCGCTTTGTTTTCTTGATGTAAGTACTGGATTTAAGGCCATAATTATAATGTACCACATACAAACCAAACCAAGAGTGTAGGCTACCGGTCTCCATGGGTGACGTGGCTACCACCAGCTGTTGTACCAAAGACAAAGGATCATAGGCCAATCGTCTATCAAATTGTTGTCTTAATTAGTTTGTGGTTAGGATATTACTTACCGGTAAATATGAGGCAGATTTAATGTAACCAGTGAACGATACTGGAAAATAAATTATCAGAATTATATAACTCTTTATAACAGTAATTGAATAGGGAAGTAAGGAAATTGATATATATATATATATATATATATATATATATATATATATATATACTTATATTTATAAATATATTAGATGTTGAAATCTGTACCTACCATGTACTTGATGTGTGTGACGATGACGTTGGTTGGCAGGAAAACCCAGGATTTACCCTTAACTAATAACGTGTCTTTACGTAGCCGGTATAATTTTCCTGGAGCATAACAGAGTTAGAACTAGATAAACCTTTATCTTCAAAGTAAGAAGAAAAATGACATTTTGCAGATTGGCGTATAAATATGAAGAAGAAAAAATATGAACGGGAATCATGTTTGGATGCTTTGGTTTATTGAAATATGAGTTATCTTATTATCTATCCTCTCTGCCACTGTACAGTCGGCGGCAAAAGTCCTGTCGCCTCACTTGCTTCACCGAGGCACGCAATGTTCATAGACTCGAGATTATTAGGTGTAGAAAACACGCGTATTTCTCGAGTTCATGAACACTGTGCGTCTCGGTGAAGCAGGTGAGGCGACAGGACTTCTGCCGCCGACTGTACTTACCAATTTCCTCCCATAATCTACCGTGACATACCAAGTCATGTTCGTTCAGGTGGCGCAATGCATTTTTGTACAACTACTGGGAAGCCAACCGTGGGAAATGAGGACATAAATGGATGGACACGGGTCATTTAGCCTACTACCATGTGTGAGAGATAGTTTACTTTAATGGGAAGAATACAAAGGACGAAACAGGAAGCTGTATATATGATAAAATCAAAAGTACAGAACATTAATCCAGTTACTCAAACCCTATGTGCTATAACTTACAGTACCGTATTAAAAATGAATGGTGTTTGATTATCACAGTTGGTTGTGGTACTGTTTACTTATTGCAGGAGCTATGAGAACAGAATAGTACAGTACCGTATATTCTATTTATACATTATGCAACTACTTTCAAGGATTTTAATGAATGTCTGGTTAGACCTGAAGAGATAGTCACATGACAGGATTTCCTCAACGGTAGCAAGGGTGTGTGTGTGTTGCCAGCATATATGACTAGGGGGTCTACTTACGGGGCTAATTAATCGTATGTACTGAATAGTAATGTGTGAATGTATCCTAGTTACCGAGTCAATATTACTCCCGGTAATGAAAAACAATTAGTCTCGTGTTCATGTTAAACTTACTTTGACAATTATTTTCACTAAGTTATTCTTTTGCATGAACCTAGCTAGATTGTAAGTTTGACGGCATAATGCATACAAGGGTGAAGGGTAATAAGTAAAGTGTTGCGTAATTGAAGGCAAAGGATTCCTCTTAACTTTGCTACAAAATAGACCGACTGTATGTAGGTTGATTCTATTTGGGCACTTGTTTGGTGGAATCCGTAGCCTTCAATGTGCTTTTAACAGTATCTAGCACCCGGTAAACAATATCTTAAGGTATCTTAAATCAAGTTCACGTTTTGTCCCTTCGTGCCAAATAATATACTGCTGTTTCATTCCCCTCTCCTACCCGTACCCATGACAACCACCCCTCTCTTTTGCCCCTCCATGGTTCGAAGAGAGAGGCACGCGGATGGGTACGAGACCTCAGCTTTAGTTCGGACTCAAGCAGCCTCTTGTTTTGCTTGCTGCTGCTGCTGCTGCTGCTGTGTCCCTGTTTGTCCACAACAAAAATAGTTGCCTGATTTTATTTTCATTCTCGCCGGCTCCGTTGTCGTGCATGTGGTGTCTGTCTTGTTTAGTGTTTCAAGGAGATGGTCGCCAGCTCTTCATCTTTTTGCTTTCATCGACCCTCACGCTGAAATAAAGTTTAATTCGATGTGGATACTGGTAATGTTAACGCAAATTTGAAAGAGAAAGCGTATACTATATCTAGCAATCGTTTTGCAAGTTTTGTTGATTAGAGTATGTTATACCATAGCAAATATGTTTATATCCTATAATCTCCATCAGGACTAAATTCTGTTCCGGGTCCTATTTCTCAATGAACTCCCGAGATCATTCATACTGTTGTGAATGAAACATACTGCACGTACCGGTGTAGTCAGTCAAGTCCCCTCTTCTGTTGGACTCTGTACCCTGAGTATTATGGACTTGTTAAAAAAAAAAAAAAGATACCTGCTATCGATTCCCGACAGTAGGAATTCTAAGAATCTGCCGCTCGACAGGATTGGCAGAAGGACTGGTGATAGCGACCACACGCTTCAGCAAGGGGTTCAAGCGAGATGTAATACCGGTACTTCTACGTTAGCCATTAATTAAATATCAATATACTTTAACCCGTATGTCATTAGGCCGGTAGAGGGTTATGGGAGTATTAGAGTGTTCGTAAATCCCCACCAACTGATTCCATCAAACTATTTCAGATACGGTAACGAACTACCATTAATTTTATCAATCTGATCCTGTTTCCTGGCAGACTTTGCAGGAATCAAACACTCCAGTATACCAAAAGGCTATAAACCCCATAAGGAACGGTGACTAAAAGATTGTGGCGAACAGATGCTTCAGACGTTGACTCATCGCTTGCTTACTCAATGATAAAGAGCAACTATAATCTGGCATTTATGTGTACTTGTGAGCAACGCAGCTGTTCTTATCATGAACAAACTATCCCGGGGTGTCACAGTTTTAAAGGACTCGGCAGCACACGATAAAAAAAGCCGGCTGGTATCAAGCTGGCAAAGCAGAATGATAAAGGTCAATCATACGAGTACCAAAACAAACAAACACACACGACATGGTTACTGACTGAGTAATCCTTTTTCGTCTGCCAGTGTAGGTTTTACGATCATCCATCTTCAGGAAAATATTATGATTTTCAAACTAACCCCAACTTCAGGAAAATATGATTTTCTAACCAACCCCAACTTCAGGAAAATATTATGACTTTCCAACTAACTCCATAAAGGGCAACTGACCTCACTCGGGAATCGAACCCAAGGCCTTCAGTGTGTGACAGAGGTGCGTTGTCAAGTAGACCATATAAGAATATAAAAATTTAGGAAACTGCAGAAGGCCTGTTGGCCCAATTCTTGGCAGCTCCTGAGAATACGGGCGTAACCCATCCCTTTGAGTCCATGTATCTGTCCAGACTGTTTTTTAAACCATTCAGTGCTTTTGCATTTTAAATTTCATCATTATCTGGATCAACTGATTCCTCCCAACTATTCCAAGCAACCCCCCCCCCCCTTTGTTATGGTCTGTAATACCATAAGTTTGTTAGACTTGTGAATATGAGAGGTCACCATCAGATACGAGAGGGCGAGGCGAGGGGTGACTCAGGACTGTATATGTCGAGGTATAAAGGAAGAGAGAGAGAGAGAGAGAGAGAGAGAGAGAGAGAAAATTTATATGTGTACGCTGAGGGAATGTTAATGTGGAAAGAAACCAGACACTTCACTTCACCTCAACTCTCTTCACTCTCTGGTTACGTTCACTCTAACAAACACACACTCTTTAGCAACGGTACTTATAAGAGGGCTAAGGGGTCGACGGTGACGAATTGGTGGTTTATTATGGCTCCTATAGTTGTGCCATGAAGCAGACTAATCAATAAAGGTGGTGTGTGTGTGTTTGTGTTGTCATATTTTGGAGGAATCAGAAGCCTCCATTCCACATACAGCATCTTCCCCTCCATTGACACTGTAGGTCAGGGAATGCAGCAGAAGCATAAACAAAAGTGTTGGCAATAAAATGTGGTAGAAGTGAGCCTTGACACTAATAAACCAGTTGACGATTTGTGTTTGTATTCTGATGGGGTGTTCGTGTGTTCCAAAAACGAAAATCTTATTCTTTTGACTTTTAATGAACGACATCTGAATGCTTAAACACCTACAGAAAAATTAAACGAATGCCACAGGAAAATGTCGTCGATTAAGACCAGCCAAATCATGACCTCATCCTCAGTAATAAGCCCTTTATGGTGTGGAACTAACTGCTGATACGTAAGTAAACAAAAACACACACACATTATTGGTTAGCTCATCATTTGGTTGACAGATTAATCACCACTAGACCTTTTTAGGTAACGTGATTGCAGAAATTGGTAGCCATTGTGGAAAATTTCAGTCAACTCAATTTAGTACACAGATATTTATTTATTTTGCATGCTACTTTTGTTAGGCAGTTAGAGGAATGAGGCAGGCAGGCAAGAGAGAGAGAGAGAGAGAGAGAGAGAGAGGGGCAGGGAGTGAGGAAGGGCCTGGAGGTCATGTTAGTACAGGTGCAGTCAGGGGGATGGGGCCACCACCACCACCACCGTTATGGCCAGTCAGTCAGCAACACACACACACACACACACACACACGGGTTGCATACATAAACACACACACACACACGGGTTACATACATAAACACACACACACACACACACAGGTTATACACACATACACACTATACATATACATACACACAACAATATTTTACTATTTGTTTGTAGCCTAAGCGTGGTAGCGAGGGGGAGATTGGTTAGGCTAATCATTATCAGTTATATACATTATTGTTATTATGAGTACAGTGTGATACTATATAGATAAACCAAACACTAGATAAATTTTCAAGGGAGATTATCTTGTTGGTGAATTGGAAGGTGATTCCTCCAAACTATGCCTCAAAACTGATCCCCTATTAATACCATTGAGGGCGTCCATTTCCTGGCATAATTTGGAGGAATCAGAGACCTTCCAATTCACCAATAAGAGAATTCTCCCCTTAAGCCTGTGAACTACAAGGAGCGTGACCAAGTACCGTCACCTAAAAATAAAAAGAAGAAAATATATATTGAAGGGAGTAATAAAATGATGCACATTGTCTCCTCACTGGAACCTCTCACTACCACCAACCACTCTTTATTGACACGAACTTTCATCCTTTCCTTTCTCGGTCTTGCTGCTGCTGCTTTCCTCCCTCACTGAACACACAAATAGATTCTTACGCCATCCAGCACCACCAACCTCCTCTCACACCTCTCCTATCCAACTCTTCCTTTCCACCTATTATTATGTGTTGCCTTAGCGCACTGGCAGTCACACGTCCTCCTTTTGTACGGGGTGAGAAATCAAGGAAAAATATTCAGTTGTTGTGCAAGTTACTGAGTATAGCACAAATGGAAGGTGTTCGACCCTCTCCACGCTATAGTACCCTCACCAGTACAGTGATTTACTTGCCCGTACCCTATTTGTTTTCACTACTCCTGACTCTTCCACAATAGCTACTGAGTTGAATCGAGTCCGTCTGGTATTTGCACGAACCTTGTATTCTTTTTATCCCTTTTTATTCAGTCTGTTGTTTTTGTTTCGTTCCCATAACACCGTCTTGTTTACGGCGTCACTCGGGTCGTCTTGGAGACCGTGGTCCCTTCCTTCCGTTCTCGTTTCCTCCATTTCTTTCCTTTCTCGTTTCCTCTCTTCCTCTCATTTCCCGCCTTTCTTCCTTCCTCCCTCGTTTCCCGCCTTTCTTCTTTCCTTTTAATATATATCTTCTTTATTCTCCTTGCATCAGTCATCTTCACTTCTTTTGTTTATCCCTCTCAACCCCTCAAAATAAAAATAAAAATATAAAACCTTCTGACTTCCCCTGTTCTTTCTTACCTCAGTGTGACATTACTTAAGCTTTTCTTCTTCCTTGTCTTCCTCTCAATTTTTCACATCTTTCCCTCCATCAATCTTCCCCAACCCCTATTCCCAGACAGCTCATCATCTTTCTAGCACCCACCATCACCACCACCAACAAACACTCACCCATCAGCACATTTCTACACCATCATACAATTTCCTCCTCCACTTCTTTCTCCTTCTTCGTTAAACCATCACACCCTCCCTTCCCATGATCGAGTATCTGGGGGCGAAGCGGGCAGCTGTGTTGTTGTTGTTGTTGTAGTAGTTTTTGTTTATGTTGTTGTCGTCGTTGATGTTATTTTATTGGGGATCTTTGGTGCAACGACACTGGGGTTACTCCCTCCCCACCCCTACCTGCCCCTGTTGGTTGGTGCCAGATCCCCCCCCCCTCCGTCTCACTCCCCTTCCTTCCCTCTCTGTCTGCTTGTTGCCATGTGCTATCTCCAGTGACCCCACCACACACACACACACGTTCTCAACCACCCTGGGTCTAGTAGCACACACACACACACACACACACACATGTTCTTTACCACTCTAAACCCAGAACCACACACACTTATACAAGCACTTTACCACCATAGTCAACTCTATTACACACACACACACACACACGTTCTCAACCACCCCGGGTCCAGTTCATAACCCTGGATGTCACAGTGCCACTGCACTGCACCGCTGTCTGACTCGATACCAGGCGGCAGTAGCACCCATGTTTGTGTGTGTGTGTGTGTGTGTGTACACTGTTGCCGGGGCTGCACTCGCTCCCCTTCCCTGGTACCGAGTGAGACCGAGTTTCGTTACCTAGTTCTTTGTTCGTTCCTTTATGTTCACTGATATACCTGCATCATCATCATCATCATCATATCATTCATCATCATTATCACTTCCACCACTACCACTACCACCACCAACCTCGTCGTCATCATCATCATTATCAATGTGAGGTCAGAATGAACGCCTTTCCCAACACTAACCAGTTGTGTCAGTTTCCTGTAGCACATCCCGGGAAATGTTTGTATTATAATAGAGTTACTCCTTTTTGTGTGTGGAAACTTTTTACGACAACCGTGCCTGTAAACGGCTTCACCTCCATCACGTCTTATTGTTTTAGTTCACTCAGGCTCGTCACTCAGTTTTCGGACATCTAAAAACTTGAGACCCACTAGACGAAAGGCGAGAACTCTTTTTTATTTTTATTTTTTATTTATTTATTTATTTTTATTAGGCATTAACAGATCATAATTTCTGTCTACTTAATTGTAAAAGATGAGGACAGTAGTTAGCATGCATAAATCCGTTTAATGTCTCACCTTAAAAAAAAAAAACAAGAGTCAGTGAGGTTCATATTTATGTCTCATTTCGTTCAGACTGGAGGCACAAAACTCCATTCCTTTGCGGCAAGTCAGTGTGGGTTAATGCAGTATAATTGTGTTGGCCTGGTTACGTATATATTGTTTCCGCCCGAGTGGCTCCTCCTCCTTGTCTTGTGAGTGAGTGAAGGGGAACGGAATGCTTCTCTTTCTTATCTTGCCTCCACTCGTGTGTGTGTGTGTGTGTGTGTGTCAGAGAGAGAGATAGAGATAGATATGCTTTCGTTCACAACATCACGTCACCCCTCCAACACACACACACACACACACACACACACACGAGAATAAAAAAAAACAACTGAAAAATAATCAAGTCAGGTTATCTCGGCCTTCGACATTTTAGTTAACAAACGGTAGTAACATTAGCATTGCACACACTATCGATCCTGCTTTTTGTCTCTCTTTCATTTTTTTTATTACCCACATGACTCGCAGATAATAATAATATTGGTATAGTGAACGGCTCGCCTCGTTGGTAATGGTATGTATGTGGTGCAACAAGTGTCATGGCATAATGTGTACACTGTATGTATGTATTTTTTTCCCCCTCTCCCCCGACAATCGTGCTGTTATCTGTATAAGGGATGGAATTGTCACTGTTTTTATTTCATTTTTTTTTTCCACTGTGTCTTTGTGCTTCTCGGTGGGTTTATGGGATTAGTTGGTTGGTGGTCTTGAAGTGTATTGCGTTTGTGTTTGTGTGTGTGTTTGTGTATTAATTTCCTCCTCCTCCTCCTCCTACCTTTCCTCTCCTCCTCCTTCCCTCTCCTCCTCCTCCTTCCCTTTCCTCCTCGTCCTCCTACCTTTCCTCCTCCTCCTACCTTTCCTCCTCCTCCTACCTTTCCTCCTCCTCCTACCTTTCCTCCTCCTCCACCCTTTCCTCCTCCTCCACCCTTTCCTCCTCCTCCTACCTTTCCTCCTCCTCCTACCTTTCCTCCTCCTCCTACCTTTCCTCCTCCTCCTACCTTTCCTCCTCCTACTCCATCTCTTCACCACAGTGGCTAACCTCACCCACCATCCCCACTCAAGGTTTACACTGAGAGAACCTGACCTCGTCCTGGATAGACTACACGTTACAGTTGGTTGGTTTGTGAGCGTTAGGTCTCTCTCTCTCTCTCTCTCTCTCTCTCTCTCTCTCTCTCTCTCTCTCTCTCTCTCTCTCTCTCTCTCTCGTAAATGGATGCTGGGGCAAATTTTTAACATGTTGGAGAAATAATAATAATAATAATAATAATAATAATAATAATAATAATAATAAAGTAAACCTCTGAACGCACACGAACCAGACGACATCAAGGCACTAAACTCTTGTAACAAAGAGATTTTTATGGTAGGCCGGATTTCATGGGGGAAGTCGTAGAGAGAGAGAGAGAGAGAGAGAGAGAGAGAGAGAGAGAGAGAGAGAGAGAGAGAGAGAGAGAGAGATTGTGGTTATAAAAGGTGAGTTACTAGGGGCAAGAAGGAGGGGGAAGAAGGGAGGGAGAGTGGGAGAGAGAGTCACACGGAGGAGGAGACCAAGGATGTGAAGGAAGAATGATGACGAAAAAGTTAAGGACAAGAAGATGATTGATAACAGGACTTTTTCAATTTCATAATACGAGTACATACTGATTGAACTCACTACTAGTATTCTCTCTCTCTCTCTCTCTCTCTCTCTCTCTCTCTCTCTCTCTCTCTCTCTCTCTCTCTCTCTCTGCCTGTGGTGATGGTAGTGAAGGCTATTGTGAAGGTGGGTAATGAAACCAGAGGGGTGTGGGTGCCGCCCATGCTTTTATTTTTGCCTCCTGCTTCTCTTCAGCTTCTTCTGTTACTACTCCTGCTGCCTGCTACCTCTTCTATATACTGTTCTGGCCCTCCTTCTGTTTCTTCTACTGTTCCTCTACATTTATTCTACTCCACCCAGTCAACCAATCAGTCAGTCAGTCAGGTAACCAACCAACCTACAAGTCTGACAATTGCAAATCAGGAGAAATGAATGTTCAATTACAGTTCACTTCTTTTCTGGCGTAATTAACTTCATTGTGTCATGGATCATAACGTAAGATTTGTGCGTGTGTGTGTGTGTTGATGTAGTAGTAGTAGTAGTTGTTGTTTTGTGTGTGTGTGTGTTGAAGTAGTAGTTGTTTTGTGTGTGTGTGTGTTGAAGTAGTAATAGTAGTAGTTGTTTTGTTTTGTGTGTGTTTGTGTGTGTCGTACTGTACATTGCGTGAGACAGAGTAATAACGTAAGAGCGTGTGTATAAACATATGATTACTGATTGATTCATTACTTGCCTCCCGCTGTTGGACCTTCCTGTCTGCATGTTAAAGGGAGACTCATGTTGGTGAATTGGATGGCTACTGAGTCCTCTAAACTATGCCAGGAAAACAGACTTACTTCATTGTTAATTTAGGGGCCCTGTTTGGTGGCATAGTTTGGAGGAATCAGTAACATGGAAGATTATATTATTGTTGGTGTATTCGATGGCTACTGAGTTCCTCGAAACTATACCATGAAAACAGATTTACTTCAGTGTTACTTTAAGGGGACTTGTTTCGTGGCAAAGTTTGTTGGAATCAGTTACTCGAGATTTTCCAAGAGTACATTACTCCCTTAAAGGCTCCATTAAGAGATCCGGTTCTTCGGGGTTGAGGTTCTATGCTCCCACAACACAACACAACACACGAGTGATGAACATATGATAGGCTATCCTCAAGTACCGTACTGTACAAAACATAACAACATAATCCCATAGTACTAACCACTTTCACCTCATTTTCTAATCTCTTCAAATATTGACCTAAGATGGAGTGATTGGACTGGACATAATTATATGATTTTAAATTACTAAGCAAGATCTGATATGATAAGGCTACAACAGGTCTTCATGCTTTGGTACTAAACACTTCACTTTCTCCTCGTTCTTATCACCTCCTTATTTGACATTGCCTTCAGTCTCATCTCATCACCCAACACTGACACGAAAAGACAAAGGATCCCTGTGGAGTAAATAATTGTGGTACGGTAGGCCTACTTGAGCTTTTGGCGCCTTTTTCTTGGTGTCTCGTAGCTTTTGGCGCCTTTTTTCGGTGCCTCTTGGCTGTTGGCGCCTTTTTCTAGGTAGCTTTGTCTTCCTGTATGTTTTCACTTTCCCCTCTTTTCTCCATCACCTCACTATCCTTCCTCATCTCCCTAACACCTACCCCATCCTTCTCACCCTCTCTTCTTCTTTTCCTATCCCACCATTCACCATCACCCTTCCTTCATTCTCTTCCAGTTTCCCTCACCCTTTCGCAATTTCATATCCCTCACCACCCCACCCCTCTTCCACCCTCTCCTTTTCCACTTCTTAAACTCCTACCCTCCCATCTTCCACATAGCTCTTCCTCAATCCTTCGACCCCTTCCTCAATCCTTCGACCCTCCCTTCCTCAATCCCTCCCAAATCTTGCCATCCAATACTCCATCTTTCTTCCTTTCCTACTCCTTGTCGCTAACGTTTCGACTCACCCCCTTACCTACCCCCTCCCCCATTCGCCGGTCCCCCCCCTTACCGCCCTCCTCCCCCCCTCGTCTGTCCCCCTTTCCACCGCTTCGCTTCTCTTCTCTTCTCTTCATTCTTTCTTTATTACTTCCCTCCCTCACCTTTTCATCCCTCAGTCCCTCTCTCCCAACGCTTCTACATTTTTTTTTTCTCTCTCTCTCTCTCTCTCTCTCTCTCTCTCTCTCTCTCTCTCTCTCTCTCTCTC
>JAWQEG010007897.1:0-7500 GCA_033782935.1 Petrolisthes cinctipes
AAGAGAAGAAGATTGAAGAGAGAAGAGAGAGAGTTTGTGGAATCGGTGGGGGGGGGGTGAGGAGGAGAAGGTGAAAAGTAGGAAGAGAGGGTAGAAGAGTGGGAGGAATAGGTGGAAGAGTGGTGAGGAGAAGGGTGAAGGGTGGGAGGACAAGGGTGAAGGGTGGGAGGACAAGGGTTAAGGGTGGGAGGACAAGGTAGAAGAGTGGGAGGACAAGGTAGAAGAGTGGGAGGACAAGGGTGAAGGGTGGGAGGACAAGGGTGAAGGGTGGGAGGACAAGGGTGAAGGGTGGGAGGACAAGGATGAAGGGAGGGAGGACAAGGATGAAGGGAGGGAGGACAAGGTAGAAGAGTGGGAGGACAAGGGTGAAGGGTGGGAGGACAAGGGTGAAGGGTGGGAGAGATAGAGAGTTTGGTAAATGAGGGTCCAGAGAAAGAAGAGAGAGGGCTAATGGGAAACCAAGAACCAAGGTGAAGTTTTTAGTTTTTTTCTTTTCCTGTGCCTGTGTGTGTGTGTGTGTGTGTGTGTGTGTGTGTGTGTGTGTGTGTGTGTGTGTGTGTGTGTGTGTGTGTGATTCAATAGGAGAGGCAAGGGAGTGGAGAATTTCTGGTGAGGGAAGTGGAAGTGGAAGGAGTGTGCAATGACTGTGAAGAGAAAGAAAGAAGGTGGTGGGTGGGGTGGGTGGGGTGAGGTGGAAAGAAGGTGGAGGGGTGGGGGGTGGAAAGAAGGTGGAGGGGTGAAGAGAAGGTGGAGGGGTGAAGAGAAGATGGAGGGGGTGAAAAGAATGTGGAAAAGTGGAGAGAAGGTGGAGGGGTGAAAAGAAGGTGGAGGGGTGAAGAAAAGATGGAGGGGTGAAGAGAAGGTGGAGGGGTGAAGATAAGGTGGAGGAATGGAGAGAAGGTGGAGGTGTGAAGAAAAGATGGAGGAGTGAAGAAAAGAATGGAGGGGTGCAGTAAAGGTGTGGGGGAGGAAGTAGGGGTACAGTAGTGGCTGGTGGTGGGGAAGAGTGATGGAGTCTGGGTAAGGTGGTGGGGAAGAGTGATGGAGTCTGGGTAAGGTGGTGGGGGAAGAGTGATGGAGTCTGGGTAAGGTGGTGGGGAGGAGTCTGGGTAGGGTGGTGTTGGTGGTGGAGAAGAGCGATGGGGTTTGGTTGGAGTCTGGGTAAGGTGGTGGGGAAGGGTCTGGGTACAGTGGTGTTGGTGGTGGTGTGAGACGATAAGGAGTTATGAGTTTTGAGGTGTGGATGGAGTCTCTTCTCTCACCACTTTCTCAGACCTCCATGTTCCATCAAGGATAGAAGGATTTCATAGCTTTAATCCTTGTTTCGAAAAGGTTGAGAACCCTAACCAACTGTTTCTTTATCATGATATTGTGGTTGCTATGGTAGGAAGAGAAAAATAAAGTAAGGAAGGGAAGGGAAGGGAAGGGAAGGGAAGGGAAGGGAAGGGAAGGAAAGGAAAGGAAAGGAAAGGAAAGGAAAGGAAAGGAAAGGAAAGGAAAGGAAAGGAAAGGGAAGGGAAGGGAAGGGAAGGAGAGGAAAGGAAAGGAAAGGAGAGGAAAGGAAGAGAGGAAAGGAGGGGAAGGGGGGAATGAAGGAAAGGGAAGGTTCTCAGACTTTTAAAGAGACTAAAATAATTGAATCATTTACTTAACTTTGAAACTCTTGAAGGTGTGAGTGAATACACTAGGAGTCTCATAAGAATAAAGAGCTGCATGAGGAGGAAGGAGTCAAGGCTCGAAGTACTTAGCATTGCAAATAGAGTAAGCCATTAATACCCGGACTTTGATCATGTTTTTAATCTCGTGAATATGTGAGACAAGTGGAGGGAGAGTAAGAGGAGAGTACAGTTGAGCAAGTAGGAAGTGCAAGAAAAATATGAATGTATATGGCCACATCTTCACTACCACTCAAAGTTCAGCCAATCACGTTCCACCTTACATTGGCTTTGAATTCTCAGTTATTCATTCATAAATTTACTAGGGATTATACTACAAAGAACTACCAGATGTTGAAAGTTGAAATATACAGCCAAATTTTTCTTGCACTTTCTACTTGCTCAACTGTACATATTTGGTTCATTAGAGTGTCTTGATTCCTCCCAAGTATGCCAGGGAACAGGGCCAGATTAGCAAAACTTAATGGTGTCATGTTGCTTGGAATAGTTTGGTGGGATCATTCGCTTAATTAAGATCTACCAACACTGTGCTAAATATCCTCAGTGTTGGTAAATCTGAAGCAACTGATTCCTCCAAACTATTCTAAGCAACAGAACACCATTATTTTTATTCATATGGTCCTGTTTCCTGGCATACTTTGGAGGAATCATGGCACTCCAATGTAACAAAAACGAATTACCCTCGTAAGTGTCCTACCGATTTATGCCACTTCTCCTTTACCCCCGCGCCACGTACCGTACTCTGATAATGATTTTACACTCGATAAATTTAGCAGGCATAGCAGCGCGAAGCAGAAAGGAAATAGAGGTATCATATTACGAGTACAGACATCATTTAAACAGAGAATGTAAATACAAGTAGATGACATTCGATATATACAACTGATACGAGGATATATACAGCAATATAACACACACACACTCACACACACACACACACACACACACACACACACACACACACACACACACACACACACACACACATACACACACACACACACACACACACACACACACACACACACACACACACACACACACACACACACACACACACACACACACACAAGGAAATGAAAAGAAAAAAATTATGACGCAGCAGGTAAAACACACTACGAAACACACAAATACTGTAACAAGCAACACACATACAGCAAGCAACAACACACATAAAATACACATCATAGCAAAAGAGAGGAACATACAAGAACACAACAAAATCACAGCAAATCACAATATAGCACAACACAACACAAGAATGAAACAAAGAACACATAACAAAATCACAGCAAATCACAATATAGCACAACACAGAATTAAAGCAAAAAAAAAAAAAAAAAAAAAATCATAGCACAACACAATATAGCACAACAGAACAAAACACACGAAACAGAAAAAAAACAGGCAAAGGGCTTGACTGAATACAAACACGACAAAACAACATTAATACAAGGACTCGTGCTCATCTCAGTAAGGATTGAGACATATTACTTTCATATTGCTTACAAGACACTCCCTTTCCTCTCACTATGGATCTGTATCCCTTTCATAATTTCCTTTTTCTCTCTCATTTTGCATATGTTATTAATTTTATTCCCTACTCGCCTTATTAACTTTCCATTCCCCATTTATCTATTCCTTATTCTTTAACTCTCCCTCCAGTAAATCCAATTCTACCTCTCCCCCTCCTTTCTCTACCCTTCCTCCTCTTCTTCTCCTCCTTTCCATTCTTTTCCCACTCCTCCTCCTCCTCCTCCTCCTCTTCTTCTCCCACTCTTCACCGTCCCTCCATCATCCCCACCATCCATCCCTATCTCCTCTCCTTCTCCACCACCTCCTCTCCCTCCCTCCCTCCATCACCAACACGCGAAATTCAGGTTTGCCTCATCATGCCCCACCCCTCGTCCCTCATGTTTTCCACACACATACTCTTTTTTTTTTTATAGTGGGTTTGTACAGTGAGGGTAAATCTGGAGCAACTGATTCCTCAAAGTTATTCCAAGCAACAGGCCACCATTATTTTCGTTCATCTGGTCCTGTTTCCTGGCATACTTTGGAGGAATGAAGCCACTCCAGTGTACCAAATAATGTATAGTACCCCCATAATCCCTCAGACTTTGACCTTCACTGCCCTTTCAAGAATTCGTAGTGTAGGTCTGTGTAGTCGTCTCCATACCTGCATTATACATAAATTAAGTGTGTGTGTGTGTGTGTGTGTGTGTGTGTGTGTGTGTGTGTGTGTTACAGTCACGAGTATTCGCTGTAATCCATTTCACCATAAATATCACTGGATGGCTGTTAAATGGAATAAAAATCTTTTGGAACATTAGAGCGCCTTGACTCCTCCATAGTATGATATGAACAAGGACCAGATGAACAAAAATAATGGTGGCCTGTTGACTGTAATTGTATGGAGGAATGAGGCAGTAGATCCAAATTTACCAACACTGTACTACTTCCTTTATCCCCTACATACATACATACATACATACAATACATCCCCGTCCTAACCCAAGATTTACTCCGTTTCCTTGACATTTCCCAGAACCACGTGTAGACTAGACTACTGTATCTCATCCCATCCCATTCCACGTCATATGTTCCTCATCTCATCTGACACACAGCTTCCATCTCATCCCGTACATGTCCACTCCTCCTCACCCCCCACCCCCACGGTACCCACGAGGGAGGGGTGGGGAGGTAGAGGGGAAGGAGGAGGAGGGAGAGAGGGAGGGAGGGGTGAGAGAGAAAGAGAGAGACAGAGAAAGACTTAGAGAAAATGGGACAGAGCGAAGGAAAACATGAGAATGAGAAATGGATAATAATAGAAAATGACAAAGTACACCCAAATACAAACAGACAGAAACACATAGACATTGATACAGAGAAACACAAACAAACAGATAGAAGGAAAGTCAAACCGATCCAGACACAGAAAACAATACACCTCTGTCACACAACCAAACACACAACCAAAGAGACAGACACAGATTTTATTATGTGGGGTATTGACAGACACACAAACAACAAGACATGATATGACTGTCTAGCATCCTACGTTACCTACCTACCTTCCCAAACCACCACAAGTGATCATATTTTACGTCTTTTCCTGATCCATTCCAACATCCCATCTCCCTCACAGATATTAAAATGGACCACCCCCAACTTTCTTTCCTCGTATGTTACTTTTCCGGGACTCGATCCAATCTACCTTACCCAGTCCCATACTTCTGACTGATCCCATGTCACTCTATCTTGCCCAATTCACTCCCATATTGTTGAATACGGTTTCGCTTTATTTTACCTATTTAAGTTTTATACTATCTGACCCCGTTTCACTCTACACTATACTGTTTCATATAACTCGACACCATCTAACCCTTTTTCAATTTATCTCACTCGTTTCCATTCCACCTGACTCTTCCACTTGACCTACCCACCTCCATTCTACAGTTCTTAACCACCTTCCACTTTACTCCTCGCACTTCCACTCTATTTGACCAGGCTCCACTTTACTCCATTAACTTCCACTCTACCGATGACAAATAACATTCATAAGTATTCCAGAGGTCCCTTTCAAGTAAATCATGTGTTCCCTGAATGTCTAAATTATTGATACTGTGCCTTTGACAAATTGCCCCATCCAAAACCACTCCACTCTCCTTGTTACCTTCATCACCATGTAAGTCCATTCTCCTTTCAGTTTCACGAGTCCATTTCTGGCCCCCTTGTATGTATAAAAGATGTGAGGGAGTATCTATGAATTATTACCTTCAATCCCTATGACATGTTAAAACCATAGACGTACTTCCCCATATAACTTTAATCGGATAAATATACATAAACACACTAGGGTTTTTATTCCAGGCAGGACTAGTACCTACATCCGTGTCTGTGTGTATTTGATAGTACAGTCAGGAGTTTTAAGGACACCCACGGGTCTGACCGATGTCCACTCCTGCATACAAGTTTAGTCGGCTCAACTACGTTTTAATAATAAACCTCAGTCAATGTTAGTCTATTTGAAGATAAGAAATTGAGAAAAGTATTGCAGTATGTCAGACTCCTGTGTACAGAGTGTAGTTCACCTGGCCTTAGGAGGGAGAGTGAAGGAAACAGATGTTATAGTGTGATAGGAAATAGGTGTTAGTGGATATGTGTTAGTCTGACAGCAAATAGGTTTTAGTGTGAATAGTTGTTAGTGTGAATAGATGTTAGTGTGACAGAAATAGGTGTTAGTGTGAATAGGTGTTCGTGTGAATAGGTGTTAGTCTGACAGCAAATAGGTGTAAGTGAGAATAGGTGTTAGTGTGAATAGTTGTTAGTGTGAATATATGCTAGTGTGACAGAAATAGATGTTAGCGTGAATAGATGCTAGTGTGACAGAAATAGGTGTTAGTGTGAATAGGTGTTAGTGTGAATAGTTGTTAGTGTGAATAGGTGTTAGTGTGACAGACCCTCAACTCTCGTCTGGTCCCTGGTCAGGTGAAGCCAACTCTTGTCTTCCGTCAGGTTGGGGTCCAAGTCTTGTTAACTCACAGCTCACAACACACGACAAGCAACCTCACATACATACATACATAGATGCGCAAACACACACTCATGCACATGTATGCACATTAATATACATGCACACGTACTCACTCATAAACACACACATAATTCCCCAAGTCATACACACATATACACATGTACTTACACTTAAAACTCTCACACACACACACACACACACACACACACACACACACACACACACACACACACACACACATAATACCACAAGTCATACACACACACACATTATACCACAAGTCATACGCAACGAACACGTACACACTCACACAGGTAATTCCCCTGGTCATACGCACATGTACAGTTGCGCACAGATGACTGGAGGCCACCTCATCCACCAATATACTGGTGTTGTATCTGGTAACAGTGGCAGCTATGAATTGAACCGAAATTCAGTCGTCTGCTCGGGCGAAACAAACCCAATTATAATTTGTCAATATGCGGGTTTAACTGTTCTCTAATAAATATCATGTAAGTAAATGTATTATATTGATAATGAGTAACATGTTTTAAACACTATGGCTGTAAAGAACTTCTACCTTCCTTCCTTCCTCTTCCAGCAACCAGCCTGGCATAAACGGTCCAGGCAGGTAACCAGTACCGGGCAGTATAGCCTGGTCAGTGGATGAGGACTTGCGTTTGAGGACAATTTATTTGGTCTGCGACAGATTGAGTTGCATGGCGTCGAGAGCAGCGAAATTGGTTCCCTCTGATACACGTCACCAGATGCAGCAACTCTGTACTGGTTGGGTAGAAACTATAAAGGGTTTTGGATGATGGACAGTTGCCGGTAAAATAGTAGATAATCTGTAACTCAGTACTTAACTCTGAATATAATTCTTCGACAACAGAAGTGCGTACATGTATTATTTTCCAATAAATTTGTACCAAATTATAATGCTGTTATATATTCTAGGTGGAAGGAAGGAAGAAACTGGTATCGGTAACTGAATTATAAATCATCCCAACTTTTGACAAATATAGTTGTCGATTAAAGATGCACGTCATCCACCAATAATAATAGCTCAAAATAAATATTACAGATATATTTGATTTCAACTTTCCTTAAAAAATGGGTCGGTACATATTATATCACTTCCCTACAAATTTTAATGTATCTCTGTTCTCAAAACTTATGGATGAGTGAGTGAAGAAAAAACTTGTGGATGAATAGTTGAAGGAAATTTTTTTGGTGCTGCTGTATTTTAGGAAACAGGTGGACCATTCAACACACCTGCAGCTGTAC
>JAWQEG010007898.1:0-20627 GCA_033782935.1 Petrolisthes cinctipes
CTACACTACCAGCAATAACTGCATCTCACACCTCCTTTACCTCACCTCCGTTACCAGAATTGTGAAGCTATCTCTGTTGATTCGACTAATCTGTTTGAATATTCACGGGGTTATGATCGAAGAAACGACTTTTTTTTTTCTTTTCTTTCATTTCTTTTTTCTTTTTTTTTTTTTTGCTGACTAAAAGCGTCTAATACCAATTGTTGTAGCTTCAGTGGTGAGATGGCGTTATTATCGGTACTTGATGTTGATGAAAAATTATTAATACAGTACAACTCCGAAATCCTAATATTAATTACAAAATACCTGTGTGAAGCATGCTAGTTACAGTACACATAAATCAAGATAATGGACAATCACAGAACCCATAAACAACACTCCTACATTATCTTAATCTTAAAATAAGTCTGTGTGTCAACCCATTTCTCATTGTCATATCTTCCTTTTCCACATTTTCCGTTTTAATGTAGGTAAACTTGTACAGAACATGGCACAGTCAACGTTAACCATATTCTGTACTTCACTATGTGCACTACATAATACAGTAGCCACCCACCTGCTTGTAGGTTACTCTTTTCTTATGTAGAGCCCGAAGTCCTTCAATGGATGCCACAACAGCGCTGCCTTCTACTTTGCAGACCGTAAATTTTGCTTTATTTTTGTATTTTGTAAAAAGCAAAAGTAAAAAGCGCTCTAGTAACTGATTCGTAGTAGATATGGTGTAAATGAATCTGGTCCCACAACTTAGATGAAGACGGACTGTGTATGGCCGTTTTCCCTTCACGGCTCCTTGTCACTGCCATGAGTTTACGTGTCAACAGATTGAAACACTCTGGTCGTTCATCCACACGAGTGAGATTCTATTCGGGTAACGGCAACTAACACAACACGGCCTGAGGTTGTACTCTTCACTCAAAGGCGTCGAGGTCAGGTTACAACATTAAATCATCATGGAATATTTATATCTTGTACTATGACATTATACATAACACCAGCAGGAGTGTCCTTTATCGTTGGTGATGCGTGGCTTCCTCGGGTATACAGTACAAATCTCATGCGTGTGTGTTATCCCAGCTTGAGTGTGCTAAGATCTTAAGGGTCTGTTTCACTTTCTCCACAAAGGAATCTGTATGTGTCATAATTTATTTATTCTCTATATAGTCAACGCGTCAGTCAGAATAACAACATGAAAGCAGTCAAGGGGTCATTGGACATCTTGCACACACTGATGAAAATGTAAAAAAAATATATATAAATAGGAAAAGTTACCCTACACTCCGGTCACTCTCTGTCTCCCTACGGTCATCCCCTCCATTGTCTTGTCACTCTCACACCTGTGGAGAGGATAGGTGGAGGAAAGTGGAGCTGAGGAGGAGGAGGAGGGGTGGGGTACAATGGTGGTGGTAGTGGTGGAGTTGAGGTGGTGGGGTACAGTGGAGGGCGTATGGAGGAGAGGGAAAGTGGTGGTGGTGGTGGGATGGTGGTGGGTGTTGGAGGATGACAGGGGCTGAGATTGTGGAGAGAGATGAAGGTGGTGATGGTTGTGAGAAAAGGCAAACTTAGTGAGGATAGAGAAAATGACAATACAAAGTAGATTAAAAAAATAAGCTACTGTAGCACCACTTACCTCTAGGTGTGGACGTCATTATAGATTTTATTTATGTATGTATCTCATTATCGATTAAATTTATGTATGTATCACTTCATCATCATCATCATCATTGTTCTCATCACCATCAGGAGCAGATGCTGCATCATATCGTCACTGTGGCAGAAAATGAAGTCTAATAATTGGTTGGACACATCACTCATTAATAATATTATATCTGCATGTGGACACTCCCCAATCGAATACATATACATATTATCAATTACTGACACTCGCCACCAATTATTTCCCAGTGTTTCTTTCACAGCATTTCCTCCTTTGCCAAGTATGACTCAGCCTCGACTAGGAAACACATGACTTCAGTGTTACTAATAGAGAATGTGTTTCAAAGCGCAAGGCTCGGATATCAAGAGGTTTAATTTAATTTTGAAATAGACAGAATCATTACAACAAGTTCTTCCGTTATCTTCTAGTGTGTCATCCTCTTTCTCCTTATTAAAATCTCTTCTTCTATCTATCTCTCTTTTTCCTTTCTTACCTTATTTCTGCTCTTTCTCACAATGATCTTGTACTATTTCTCTCTACACCTTCCCTCTTTCTCTTTCTATCTATCTGTCTATCTATCTCTCTCTATATATTTATCTCTCCCTAACCATCTTATTATTCTTTTTCCCTTCCCTGTGTTTCCTTCTTCACATTTGTATGCATGACTCTTTGTACAGCTGCAGCAGAACACACAACACTGTAGTTGGAACCCGTCTGTCAGTCAGTTGCAGGTCTTATCCATTCATCTTCCCTTCAGTCACAATGCATCTTGCAAGCTCCTCCCTTTTCCTTCTCTCTCATTCCCTCCCTTCCACTTTCCCTCGCTCTCTTACACACTCACACACACACACACACACACTCTCTCTCTCTCTCTCTCTCTCTCTCTCTCTCTCTCTCTCTCTCTCTCTTCTCTCTCTCTCTCTCTCTCTCTCTCTCTCTCTCTCTCTCTCTCTCTCTCTCTCTCTCTCTCTCTCTCTCTCTCTCTCTCTCTCTTCCTTTTCCTGCTCCACCCTTGCTCTCTTCTCGTCTCGTTCTTCCTTCCACCATTCCTTCAGGGCTCCTCGTCAACATCTAAATATTCTGTTTCTTTATTTTTCGCTTTCATCCGGTCTTCCCCTTTTGGTATCGTTAATATTTACATGTTCTCGTCGTTCCTTCCCTAACCAATTCTCTCCCTGTCCTTCCACTACTACCATGTTTACCTTTACACCCCCTCCCCCTGTCCCTCTAAAACTGCCCTTCTCACCCAATACCTTCCCTGTCCTTTCACTAATGTCCTTCCTACAACTCAGCATGCACATCCAACCTTTCCTCACCCAAGCTGCCCTGTATATTTGTACTTCTAACCTTCCCTATACACTCGAGTCAATGACCTCGCTTCTGTCCTTCACCATCATATGAAGCCTGAAGCCCTCACGACAACCCCATGCTCTGCCCTTGCTCATTCCACATTGCACTCTCCTCTACCCCTACCCCCTGTTTCTATAGACTCCTGCCCCCTGTTTCTACCCCTGCCCCCTGTTTCTACCCTGCCCCCTGTTTCTACCCTGCCCCCTGTTTCTAACCCCTGCCCCCTGTTTCTAGCCCTGCCCCCTGTTTCTACCCCTGCCCCCTGTTTCTACCCCCTGCCCCCTGTTTCTACCCCTGCCCCTGTTTCTACCCTGCCCTCTGTTTCTATCCCTGCCCCTGTTTCTACCCCTGCCCCCTGTTCTACCCCTGCCCCCCTGTTTCTACCCCTACCCCCTGTTTCTACCCCTGCCCTCTGTTTCTACCCCTAACCCCTGTTTCTACCCCTACCCCCTGTTTCTACCCCTGCCCCCTGTTTCTACCCCCTGCCCTCTGTTTCTACCCCTACCCCCTGTTTCTACCCCTGCCCTCTGTTTCTACCCCTACCCCCTGCTTCTACCCTACCCCCTGCTTCTACCCCTACCCCCTTGTTTCTACCCTGCAGCCCTCACGACAACGCCACGTTTATTATTACTACTTCTTCCCCTGTCTCTACCCTGCCCTGCCCTCTCTCTGTTTTCCTCCTTTCTCTCTGTCTATCTTCGACTGGTTTTGTTCCTGTCACTGATATACTATATTATGATCTTCTTACACGTATGGATGTCCTGAAAGTTAATAGAAATAAGATGATGATAATAATAATAATAATAATAATAATAATAATAATAATAATAATAATAATAATAATAATAATAATAATAATAATAATAATAAAAATAATAATAACAATACAATAAAACAAATTAATATAATAACAATAATAATAATAACAATAATAATAACAACAAAATAATAATAATGATGATGATAATAGTAATAACACCCATAATAACAATGGATACGATGCTATGATGTCAACAAACAATTGCTATCCTAATGAGAGGTGAAGGTGAAGGTGACTGGTGTCGTCATTGGTAAGGCTCAAGGTGACATTGGGCAGGCGAGTGAGTGAGTCAGTGTGTGTGTGTGTGTGTGTGTGTGTGTGTGTGTGTGGTGTCTTCTTAGCTCAGGTGGCCAGGGAGAGAGAGAGAGAGAGAGAGAGAGAGAGAGAGAGAGAGAGAGAGAGAGAGAGAGAGAGAGAGAGAGAGAGGTAAACAGACAGATGGAGAGAACAAGGGAGCGAACGACAAAGAAGGAAAGGAAAAAAAATTGCAAGGCCCAACTGGAAAATAGTGAAACAAAATATGGTACCAGACAATATAACAATAATAATAAATGACGAATATGAAAAGAAGTGAATGACCGGGACACTTAACGAATGGGACATCAACACACACACACACACACACACACACCATCACATCCAACCATCCACCCTATCGTCCTCAGTGCCCTTCCACCAGCAGCAGCATAACTCACTCGATTCTCAGCCTGGTATTATTTATATGTGGTAGGAATATGAGATGAAGAAAAAATATTGAAGAGGCTGTAGAAGTGTAAAGCGTGTACAGTTTTTTTTTTTTTTTTTTTTTTTTTTGAGGTGTGTAGTTAGATGTTGAATGGTTTGACAAGTGTGGTTGGAGTTTGCTAGATGGTTGGTTTTACATGTGTGGTAATTGTGGGATATAATTATGTAAAGTGTGATAGTCGTAGAAAAAGTAAGGGATTATACAACGACAGCTGTGGTAATTGTGGCAAATGTACTAGGCCTACATGTGATGGGTGTGGTAGGTGTGGTAATTGTGCAATATGCAGGTATATGGTTCAATTAACAGGTTTGTTATGTATGGGCAATATGGAAAAAGTTTGGCAAGGACTCGCAAGAAAAGTTTACAGCAGACTTTGACAGGTATGATATGATAGAAATGTATTGTATGATAGGCGTGACAACAACAAGGAAGAAAGATATCTACCTCTGCTCTCTCTCGCTGCGACACATTCCTTCATTCTTCCTCCTGCCACACCCTTCACCCCTCTCCTATCCCTGTACCATCCCCCCCCCCTCCCTTCTTATCCTCCCCCTCCCCCCCCACCCCACCCTCCTTCTTTGTTCCCCATTTCCTTTACAACTTTTAACTTCCCTTTCCTTGTATACTTCTCAACCTCTCCCTACCCTCAGTCTCTCCCTCATTTATTTTCTTGTCCTCCTTACATTGCGTTGTTGTGCCTTACATCCTGTTGCCAGACCCTCAGTCAACAGGACGCTTCATGGAATTAAAGGCTTCAGTCTGAGATAAAGGTAAACAAATGTGATTGAGATAATGTTGGGTCGTCCAGGTTACCGAGAGACATGCTGAAGAAAATACAGAGATGGTGTGTGTGTTTGTGTGTGCTTGTTTGTGTGTGTGTTTATGTGTTTGTGTGGTGTGTGTTTGTTTGTTTGTGTGTGTATGTGTGTTTGTGTGTGTTTTGATAGTTTGTTTGTTTGTGTGTGTGTCTGTGTGTGTGTTGTGTTTGTTTGTGTGTTTATGTATTTGTGTGTGTGTTGTGTTTGTTTGTGTGTATGTGTGTGTGTGTGTGTGTGTGTGTGTGTGTGTGTGTGTGTGTGTGTGTGTGTGTTGAACATGAAAATAAGGTAAAGAGAAAAAAAAAAGAGAAAAAGAAATGAAATAATTATAGTGTGTTCTCATCTGTGATTTCAAGGCCAAATAATGTTAAAGGTCATCATTATTAAGAATTGTCGCATTACAAAAGAGGGAAAAATAATAGAGTTTTGTGATAATAATTGTAAAGTGACGGGGATCTCTATCATTATGGATATCTATATTTTCATATTATTCTGTTTATGTTATTGTGCTTAAATCTAATATGCATATTAATAAAAGTTAATAAATACTTTTATAGATAATTGCAAAACTCCTCATGGGTTCGCCTTTGATGTGATCATGGATGGAATAAGTTATTTTAGGTGAGCTATGTTGCTGAAAAGAAAACACCAAAGAAAACACCAATGAAAGCGCAATTGCATGGGTCATACTGCCGCCGAAGGAGATAAAAAGGGAGAATGAAAAACTTTGAAGGGACGAATGAGAAGTTTGGGCTAGTGAATAATGAAACTTCCTAATTGAAAACAAGACTGATAATTATACAATCACGTTCTCTAACACATTCAGAAACTCACACAAGCACATCTATTTGTAAATTTGCTTACACTCACGTTCTCTAACTCATTCACAAACTCACACAAGCACATCTATCTGTAAATTTGCTTAAGTATTATGACTGTCTTACACACACAGGCTCGCTAGCTCCATGGTCATCATCCACGCCTACCAATCAGTAGGTTGAGGTTCGAGCCCCACTCAAGGTTTTCATCGACGAGCGAGCAATTACTGGTCCCTTAAGGTGGTAATTTTTTTTTGTACACTGGAGTGCCTTGATTCCTCCAAAGTATGCTAGGAAACAGGACCAAAAGAGCAAAAATAATGGTGTTCTGTTGCTTGTAATAGTTTGGAGGATTCAGGTGCTCTAGAATTACCAACACAAAACTTCCCCCCTTATGGAAGTGGATGTGGTGTGGAAGATGTCCCAGTCTACCCACGTATACACAGAGTCATCACACACAAACACATACACACATTATACATATATGCATTAATTCAAAGACACACATACTTATAAGCACATACACAGACATATAGGCTACATATATAAACAGAAAAGCATACATAAGCAACTCTGTGAAACACTCTAACCATACACACACACACACACACACACACACACACACACACACACACACACAAATATACAAACGCAACACAATGAACTACAGCAACAATGACACATCACGCGACGAGGGATATTACAATATATAAACACTCTGTACTGTACACTTAATAAAGAGATACTCGGGTGTGGAGGGTGACAGGTGAATCGTATACAGCAGGTGTGTCAGGTTTGGTGGAGGTGATGGTCGTGATAAGAGAGTTTCAACAAATGTGGCAAATATGACAGTTGTGTTTTGCATGAAAGCGTCGACTGGGGCTGAGTGTGAATGGTGTGGCCGTGACAGGTGTGGTAGATGTGCATATCAGGCTTGGTAAGTGTGCATGACAGGTGTAGAAAGTTGTATATCATTAAGAGATATGCCAAATAGACTGGTGTGTGTGTGTGGTAAGTGTGTACTGAGTATAATAACTAACAGGTGTGTATGACAGGTGTATATAGTCAGCAAGGAAGTCCTGGAGTCAGTGACCTCAGAAAGTAGTGCAAGTGTTGAGTAGCTGAGTAGCGGTTCACACACACACACACACACACACACACACACACACACACACACACACACACACACACACACACACACACACACACACACACACACACACACACACACACACTACACAGAATGGTTTCGTCTTCAGTCAAGTTCTTCCTCGACAGGTACGGTATTGTTACGTGTGGATCCTGTTATAGATGAGACATGTAAATACTTAGACGAGAATAAACATAGAGTGTCCTGAGACCACAAACCAACCTCCTCCAAGACTCAGCATCCTATAACTATATACACTACATTATACCTTATTAATATGATCTCCCTCTAAAATTGTGAAGATCTAAGGAAAGCGTCACCAATATCATTACATCATCATTCTTAATAAATACATAGTTAAAAAAAAATTCCTGTGTCCAGTTTTCATCTTGATTTTTCCCACAGTCTAATATCTTGCTATGGTCAATATTTCGTACAGTCCACACATAACCTTCTGAGTAATCCAACAAACAATCAAACAGGCAAACCAACACACAAACCGAATCAAACACATAGGCTAAACTGGTGGAGTCATGAATCGGTGGAGGAGCAAATAAGGAAGTTATCGAAAGCAGTGAATGAATGCATTACTCATTTTTTTCAGGAAGTGAGCGAGCAAAAACACGCATTATAACTGATGATATGAATAAGAGAGTGTGGTCGTGTTTCCTCACCACACGCAGTTCCGTCATGATGTAAAAACTGGAATCATGGGAATTAAGTTACAGTGTTTGGATCATGATTATTGGTCACTGAAAGGGTATGTGAATAATATTACGAATGTTCGAATCCTTATCACTGCTGCAATATCAACCAGTGTGATAAAGGAGGTAAGAGACTGAAGGTACAATTTACAGTTTGTGTTACGATCATATTTCCAAGACGGAGAAAAAGAAGAGAATGAAAGGGAATAATAATAATAATAATAATAATAATAATAATAATAATAATAATAATAATAATAATAACAACAACAACAACAACAACTACAACTACAACAACAACAACAGCAAAGGCACCAAGAGCATAGAAAGATACAAAAACAACCACAACAACAACAACAACCACAACAGCAACAGTAACCAATCCGGCTCACGTTATGCTTGTTAGCCTGCTGCTCTCTTACTCTGGGCTGGCAAATATGTGAATAAGTGAGGATACAGAAGGAGCACGAGGCAAAGGTAAACACTGTCTTGATACCGATACAGGCAAACACTCTGGGAATAGTCTGTCTCACTCCATCTTCCCTCCTGACTGTGATCTTGATTCAGTCTTTCAAGTGCAAGTGTGTTCAGGCGTCACGATTATATTGACTCTTTTTTTAAATTTTATTTTGATTCTTGCAATTTTTATTTTTCATTTCTGGAGTGGGATTTTTTTTTTCTTTTCTTTTTTCTTATTTTGATTCTTGCCATTTTTATTTTTCATTTCTGGAGTGGGATTTTTTTTTATTTCATTCTTCTTTTGCCTGCTGCTGCTGCTGCCTCTGCTTGCATAAAAGAATATAACTGTGTTTCATCCTACTTCATCTTCTTCACTCATACTCACTTCACATGCACCCACAAACCATCATCCCCGATGCACCCACCCCCAACCCATACCCACCCACACCCACACCCCATACCTCCAGTCCCTATTCGTAAGCCAGCAACACCTCACTCTTGTACATTTCCACTCACACATCCATGCCCCATTCCACACACACACACACACACACACACACACACACACACACACACACACACACACACACACACACACACACACACACACACACACAAATCATATATTTCATTACACTCCTACCCACATCCGAATCTCAGACCCACACAGGTATCACGCAATCCTATCTCCCTTTCACCCGACACACACACACTCACAGACGAGCGAACGCAATATGTTTCAGAATTCCCCAAACATTCATCGAGTAACTTTCTTTCCGAGTACGAGAGTCAACGTATTGTGCGTCACAGAGGTGGCAGGAGAGGGTGATGAGCAGGAGGGGAAGGTGGAGGAGGAGGGAAAGGGGGGGGGGGGGGCTGGGTAGGGGAAATAAGCCGGGGAGGAGAGGTCGAGGGAAAGAGAGGTTGCGGAATGGTGAGAGGAAAAATAGATGGGGAGAAAGGGAGTGAGGGAGTATGGGGAAAGTTAAGATACATAAGATAAATAAATATACATCTCAAGCAATGTGTTTGTCTTCTGTTGTTAGTATTAGTATAATTACATGGAGGAGGAGGCTGAAGAAGTAAAGGTGGAAGTAGATGAGCGATGGTGAGGGTGCAGGAGAGGGTGCATGGTGGGGGAGGCGAGAGTGAGGATGCAACGGAGAAACTTCAGTGAGAGAGTGAGTGAGTCAGCCACTAGGGGGACGGACGAGACGGGGACCTGGAGGAGGAAGCAACACACCAGGAAAACATACCGGGACTAGAGACATTCCCGACTGGTGGGTTGGTTGTAGGAACATCAGCACGACTCACACGATACCGGAACTACGAAACACACACACACAAAAAAAAAAAAAAAAAAAAAAAAATAGTAAAAACAATAGACGCGAGGAGGTAATAAATAAAAGACAAGGAACCGAGATCACCCAGAGGCGGTGACTGCAACTTGTGGTGTTATGCAAGTCAGAAGCGACACGGGGACCAGTAAGATCGCTCGCTCGGAATGGGGGAAAAATCACACAGCCAAGTCATTTTCGTAGTCACTTCACTCGATGATCCCACTATATACTATAGGTGTACAGATTTTTGTTTGAAAGACAATAGATACCTTTGTTAATGACGCATACCCACGGAGAATCAGGGAAGGGAGGGTAACTTAGGAAAGAATCGACAGGGGTTTTAGGTAATAACTATACCTTACACTTTACCATTTACCTTATCTGTTTATGTATATCGATCAAATAGTACAGTACATACTCGATATGTATTTGCTGGAATACATATGTCTGTTCAGTAGCATTTTTTTTCTTGTGTATATTGTTACGTTTACATATGAATAATTTTCTTTTACTGTGTGATATCTTAATACTATTATTACTTTTTATGTCAATGCATTACGTCTACAAATGAACCATTTTTTTGTTGTTTTTTACTATGTGGTTTTTAGAAATATGTCCATCTTATTACGTCTATTTTTTGGACCATTTTTGTTTTACTACATGTGACTATTGTTCGTGGATGTATTTATTTGTAGTCAATAAATTATCTGTCTGTTAATCTATCAGAAGTAATAGAGAGTAGTAATGAGATGAAAAGTATTGTGGCAGGGAAGCGACAGGGAAGGCAACGGGGTAGGTGGCAGAAGGTAGCATGGAGGAGACAGGGGAGGTGACAAATAAGGTGACAGGGGATGTGGCAGGGGAGGACACTTGGCCTACATATGAGAAGACGCGGTGTTAAGTTCGTCGACCCCAGCCGTCCTCTGTCATCACTCCCCTGCCCTGCTTTACCCTGCCCTACCCTACCCTACCCTACCCTACCCACTACTTACCTTACCCATCCTCTGTTTTCCCCTGCCCTACCCTACCCTACCCTACCCACTACTTACCTTACCCATCCTCTGCTTTACCCTGCCCTACCCTACCCTACCCTACCCACTACTTACCTTACCCATCCTCTGCTTTACCCTGCCCTACCCTACCCTACCCACTACATACCTTACCCATCCTCTGTTTTACCCTGCCCTACCCTACCCTACCCACTACATACCTTACCCATCCTCTGTTTTACTCTGCCTTACACTGCCCTCCTCTACCCTATCCATCCACTATTCTACCCTACCCTATCTACTACTCTAAACGACCTACCCCTACCTTTATCTCCCCACCCATTTACCCTGTCCTACCCTACTCTCATCTCGCTACCCAAAACCTAAACCTGTCAGCCCCTGCCTTTCCTTCCCTACTCCTCTAACCTATCCTACCTACTTCCTACCCTATACCCTACCCTACCCTACCTAAACCACCTGTCAGCCCATGCCTTTCCTTCCCTACCCCTCTAACCTATCCTACCTACTTCCTACCCTATACCCTACCCTACCCTACCTACATACTTACTACCCATCCATCTTACCCCAACAATGTATAATCCGTCCCGTCTATCCACCCTGCCTGCAACTATCATACCCATCTTTGGTTTCCAGATGTTGTGCCCACCTTCCCTAGTCAACTATAGTATGTTTTAACCATCTATCCTGCTTTGCTCACCTCCTCTATCCACTTATTACTCTGCTCACCTACTTTACACTGTCCTCCCACCCCATCTATCTACCCACCTATCTACCCATCTACCCACCCACCTAGCCACCCCCAGAGCACGCACAAATAAATATACACCATCACACACACACACACACACACACACACACACACACACACCTAGGCTGGCCCTCCACCATCAGTACCGCTATACAACTTTCTTTTCCCCCCCTCCCCCTACCTACTCCACACCGGAAAGTACAGTACGATGACGGTGGTGGATGTGACGAGAAAAGGGAACACAAATACTTACTTACTTACACTCGCACCTCCCCCCCCCCCATCATTGTCATCATCATCATCATTATCATCGTCGTTTTCATCGTTATTATTTATTTACATTGTCACCATCGCTGTCATTAGTATTTTTATCTTAGTTATATATTTTTCGTTGCCATCTTTATTATTATTATTATCATCATCAGCATCATCATCTTTTTAATCTTCACCCACCCATCTTTATTATTATTATTATTATTATCATCATCTTTTTAATCTTCACCCACCCATCTTTATTATTATTATTATCACCATCATCATCATCATCATCTTTTTAATCTTCACCCATCCATTCACAACCTCACACATGCACCTACAGTTTTTCCTCCCTCATTGCCACCATCACCACCATCAAAACCACCACCATCACAACCACCACCATCACCACCACCATCACCACCATCAAAACCACCACCACCACCACCACCACCACCATCATCACCATCACCACCACCACCACCACAACCACCATCATCACCATCAATACCCCCACCACCACCACCACCACCACTACCACCACCATCATCACCATCATCACAATTAACATCACAACAACACACCACCCCCACCATTACACACACACACACACACACAAAAAAACTCTTCCACCTCCAGTTCTCCCCGTCATCTCCACTCTCCTTCCAACGTCACACCCATTACTCTCCTTCTTCCACATAACCACTACCATTACATCCGCATCTTTTGTCTCCACATTAATGCTCCACCGTTACGTAAACATCCACACGTGTGCCTTCCACCACCACCACACCCAACCACACCCAATTTCCACCACACTTTTCGTCTCTACCAACCACACCCTCTTCCACCACTACCACTACCATACCCATCCTCCACAACCTATACCAAATCCTCCACCCTCACCATCACACCCATCCACCTCTAATTAAGCTCTTCATCATCAACACTAACACCATTATCACCACACCCTCATTCACCATCACACACCCTCATTTACCATCACTACCATCGACACTACAAAAAAAAAAAAAAAAAAAAAAAAAAATGCACACACACACTCATACACCCTCATTCACCACCACTCCCACCACACAACCCTCATTCACCACCACTAACACCAACAATACCACCACTCCCACCACACAACCCTCATTCACCACCACTAACACCAACAATACCACCACTACCACCACACACCCTCATTCACCACCACTATCACCAACAATACCACCACTTCCACCACCAACAATACCACCACTACCACCACACACCCTCATTCACCACCACTATCACCAACAATACCACCACTTCCACCACCAACAATACCACCACTACCACCACACACCCTCATTCACCACCACTATCACCATCACATCATCACCACGTCTTCCTATTCACCTTCTCCCAGCCTCAATTCTCAGTTCACCATCTCAACAACAAGACAAACGACCACCTTCACCTTCACCTTCACCTTCACCTTCAGTCAGCCACCTTGACCAACCACATCTTCTCTGACATTTTCTCCTTCTCTCTCTCTCTCTTTGTGTTTCTGTCTCCCGTTGCATCATGTCTTCCTAGAACGTCATAATTTCCTTCTGCGTTTATTCTTCTTCTTGGAATCTCTCTCTCTCTCTTTCTCTCTCTCTCTCTCTCTCTCTCTCTCTCTCTCTCTCTCTCTCTCTCTCTCTCTCTCGCCACGTGGGCACCTGTACTGAAGGGCTGTGGATGGGTAGGGGAGTGAGGGGGGATAAGCAGCGCTCCATTACACCATTACACCACTTCTCATTTATTACACACTTTCATTTTGTGTGAGGTTATACGAGATGATGATTTATTTTAATATTGGTTGACTCGAGGGCAAAGCTTGTTACTCGTATATATCTAGAGATGCACACTCTGGTATAAATATAGGTGTACTTATGACTATGTTTTGGCGGTGTGTGTGTGTGTGTGTGTGTGTGTGTGTGTGTGTGTGTGTGTGCAAGGGGCAGGGCGGACTGTGACGTCACAACAAGGATGGATGTGACGCAAGAACCCCAGAAGTTCATCGACCCTTGCCACCTTGCCAGCCCAACAGCCAACCAACCAACCAACCAGCCAGCAGGCCACCGTACCCCGGCCCACAACACGTGCTACTCTCCGTCACATGCAAAATTGATAAAAGTTGTTTTTTTAGTACTCTTTAGAATTAGAATACAATATTATCTCCTAGGGACTCGGTTTCTATTAGTGTATCTTAACTTGACACCATGCAGTTACTACGAGCATGTGAAAAATTATATGCATGTCCGAACCGGTGTGAGTCGTGAACGTCATTGTTAACCAGTAGGGCACACCGAGGAGGAAGTCCCAGGGAATGCACTTCTGGCCTCAATTCTACCTTCAAGACTCTTCCAGCAGCGGGACATTCAAAAGGCGCCGCCCCTGTGACGTGGGACGCTAAACGGAACTCTCTCATTTTATTTTTGACTGGTATGTTGATAAGTAAATTGTTGGTGACTTCCCGAAACGCATCTTACTGCAGTTGTGGTGTGACCCTCATCCTCCTGTTTATTATTTTCTATTTATGCGAAGGAACTAACTACTGAGGATGTACGAACGAGGAGTTGCAGTGAATGGTTAATACCCTCCCTTTGAAACTAAATAGGATAACATAGGACAACATTACGACTCAAACAGTTCTTAGATTCGTTTCATCAGCTTTTGTGAAATCCTGTCTGTCTCTGTTAGAATATAGATTATCCTGACTGCCTATAACGATACTAACCAGACGCTCAGTGACCCAAACATTTTGAGAATCAGCCATTATTTATTTGTGTGAGTGTACAGTACCACATCACCGTGTTTACCTCTGGCTGAAGTACCGTATAATCTTGCCGGCGTGACTAGACCGTCTGCTGGTGGTGGTGTGAGTAGAATGAACAACAATCTCGGTGGAATGTACAGTTGACCGCACTAACCCGTGGTAAAGTATAATACACAGCGGATGTCGCGTTTTATGAAGTGTGTGTGTGTGTGTGTGAGTGTGTGTGTGTGTGTGTGTGTGTGTGTGTGTGTGTGTGTGTGTGTGTGTGTGTGTGTGTGTGTGTGTGTGTGTGTGTGTGTGTGTGTGCGTGTGTGTTGTCTTTTGGCATAGTGTGGAGGAATCAGTCTACAGTATTCAGTATCATTTGTCATATCAGTCTGTCAGTAATTTTTTAACATAAGAATGTTTGCAGTTTATATCCACATTCATGTCTATAAAAATAGCGTTCCTTCATTATTATTGTGATGTGTTGCAGTAGTCACTGAAGTGCATAAATTCCTGTTTAAATTTCAGATCTCAAAACGCAAGAACAAATCCAAACTAAAAAATAAAGATACAATTCCCTATTCACTAGCACACCACGGATGCCTCAAAGTGTCAGTGACCTTTGTGCAGCTAATAAACATAAATCTGTATAAACAAACTCCAAGTATCCTCCTTCCAGCTGGACTACATTCTTGCACCCCTCTAGCAAGTGTCCACCGAGCAATATGTGGGTGTGGGTGCATGTGTTGGTGTGGGTGTGGGTGCATGTGTTGGTGTGGGTGTAGGTGTACGTGTTTGTGTGTATGTGGGTGTGAATAAGGGTGTAGGAGGGTGCAAACGGGGTGTAAGGGGTGAGTTTAGGTGTGGGTGTACAGTATGTGTCATTGTATTCGAGAGTGTGTTTTATGTGTAAGTGAAGGAGTGAGTGTAAATGTGTTGGTGTACTCGTGGGTGTCGTTGTTGGTGTGGACGTGAGTAACGGTGGGGTGAACAGTTAACTAAAAAGTGAAACATAAGGAGGCGAACCAACGGTAAGGAAGAGATTTCAACGGTACTACAGGAAGTGATCCACGTAAAGCTCCCCTTCCCCTCCTCTCTTGTTGTTCTTCTCTTACTTCTTCCCCCTCCCTGTCCCACCCTCTCTCTCCTTCTTCCCCATCCCTGTCCCACCCTCTCCTTCTTCCCCCTCCCTGTCCCACCCTCTCCTTCTTCCCCTCTCTCTTTGCCCCTCCTTCTTTCCCCTCCCTGTCCCACCCTCTCCTTCTTCCCCCCCATCCCTGTCCCACCCTCTCCTTCTTCCCCTCTCTCTTTGTCCCTCCTTCTTCCCCCTCCCTGACCCTTCTTCATTCTTTCCCCCTCAACCTTCTTTCCCCTCGCTATTCATCCTCTATCTTGCCCCAATACTTTTTTTTCTTCTTCCCCCTCTTTCCTCACCATCCCCACCTCCCTTATTCCCTCTTTTCACTTCCCTTACTGTATATCCCTTCCTTTTCCACTTCACCTTCCTCACTCCTGCCCCCCTCCCCTCCTCCTCTTCATGGTTGCAGCTCCCTCACACTCCTTCACCCTTCACCTTCTCCCACCACCTCGACCCTCCTTCCAATGCCTCGCTCTGTGCACCTCTCCTTCTATGCTTGTCCCTCCTCCACAACTTGTACTGCCCCCTCACATACCATCCATCCAGCTTAACCCTCTCTTACACTCCAAGCATCTCTTACACATTTCCTCCACACCCTCTACACACCTATATGTATTTTCTACACTATATGTATTTTCTACACACCTATATGTATTTTCTACACTACACCTGTATGTATTTTCTACACTTTTCTACACTTTCTATTCCCCTAAAACCTCCTCAATTTCTACTTTTCTAAACTATAATCTCAATTAGAGAGATGGAGCCTATCTGATCATCCAAGCAATGTCAGAAAACAAATCCCTCATGCATAATCTGAAGTCATCTGTTTGTTTGCATAAATGTAGGAATTAGTAGCCCTCAACATAGTCCATTAAAGAATACTCCTTAAAAACCTCCTGCCTCTCACTTACAATTTCCATCCACCTCTTGTGCGTAAATAAAGAAATTGTGTCTACTGAGATGGTCTATTTCCCTGTCACGACTTGGAGATAATCATGCAGGGAGCTTCCAATTCTCCCGACAACATCTCTGCCGGCCACTTGAACCTGGGCAGTGTCGAGTGAAACCAGTGAACCCATTCCAGTCCGCTAGAACAAGATCAAAACACCCACGTGAACCCAACCAAGCGTATCTAGGAGAGACGTGCATGAGAGTCGCAGAAACTACCGTCTGCTTCTTCGCATACATCTGGAGGAGTCGCTAACCTCCAATATACCAAAAGCATATTACATCTTTCAAGGTTAAAAAAATATATATTGCCCTTCATAGTAGCCAAACCCGTCTGCAGCCCAGCCAACCACGAGGACCCAGTTATGTTTGCGGTGAACCCAGGTGAACCCGGCTCCGTGAACGGGCCATGCAGGTTGCGCAACTTCCGAATTCTCTCCTGTGAAAGTGTGAGGTGCTTGCCTAGGGAGGGATGGGGACGTGGGGTGGGGAACTTGGGAGGGGGAGTGGGGGGGGGGAAACAAAGGAGGGAGTGAATGGGGAGGGGAAACAAGGAAGGTGAGGAGGAAAATGGATATTGGAAGGGGGTGTGGTAGGTAAACAGAGGGGGAGAGGGAGGTGAGGAAAAACGATATGGATGGGAAAAAGAGAAGGAAAGGAGAGAAGGGGAGAGGAAAGAGAGGAAGCAAGGTAAGGAAGGCGAAAAGTGAGAGAGAATAGTAGGGACACAAGGGTGGAGGAAGAGGGAAACGAGGAAGGAAAGGGGAAAGCAAAGAGGGTGATGGGGGGAAAATGTAAAGAGAAAGAGAGAGGAACCATGAAGAATGAGAGGGAAACAGGGAAGAATCAGAAGAGGAAGGGAGAAGGTAGTATAGGGGATGGGGAATCAAGTATGGTAATGTGAAAAAACAAGGAAGGAAATACAAGAGGGAAACAGGGAGCGAGAGATACGAGAGGAAAAGGGAAAACAGACATTTACACACATAAAAATTCGTAACTTCCTTGTAACATGAGGAAGGAAGTGTTTGGGTATAATTATAAGCATGTGAATGAATGAACGCTGCAGTGAGGAAATTAAGGATTATATAATATTATAGTGCTTGAACATATTATCATAAGTGTGTGAATATCTTTGATTATTGAATTAGTCGGTGAGTACGTATGAATAGTATTAAGATATGAATAAATTAATGTATTTTATGAAAGGAATGAATGGTTGAGGGAGAATGTTTGTAAGGTCTTAACAAATAAATGGAAGAGTGACTGAGCAAAGAAATGAGTGAGTGGGTGATTGGTATGAGTGAGTGAGTGAGTGAGAGAGTGAGAGAGAGAGAGAGAGAGGTCAATGTCCGCTGCGAGATGTAAAGGTGAGGGTCAGATCTGGTCACTGGGATGGAAGGGAGGGAGGGAGAGTGGTATAGAGAGGTGGGGAGGAGATAGATGGTGGGGAGAGGGAGGGAAACATAAGGAAGGAAGGAAGGAAGGAAGGAAGGAAGGAAGGAAGGAAGGAGGGAGGGAGGATGGTATAGAAAGGTGGGGAGGAAATAGATGGTGGAGAGAGGGAAGGAGGGAAGGAAGGAAGGAAGGAAGGAAGGGAGGAAGGAAGGAAGGAAGGAGTAAAGTATCAAGAGAATACGAATAGATTATAATTATATGAATGAGAATTTAACAATACTGTAGTGTAGAAGTGAATTTGAGAGTGTATGAATCCACTTATAATTCAATCTATCCATTTATAAATACTTCTTTTTTATATTTTGCTATCTCTATTACTATCTATCCATCCATCTAAACAACCATCCATATATCTGTCAGACTATCCATCCATCTAAACAACCATCCATCTATCCATCCATCTATCTGTCAGACTATCCATCTATCTGTCAGACTATCCATCTATCTGTCAGACTATCCATCTATCTGTCAGACTATCCATCTATCTGTCAGACTATCCATCCATCTAAACAACAATCCATCCATCCATCCATCTATCTGTCAGACTATCCATCTATCTGTCAGACTATTCATCTATCTGTCAGACTATCCATCCATCTAAACAACCATCCATCCATCCATCCATCTATCTGTCAGACTATCCATCTATCTGTCAGACTATTCATCTATCCTTCACACCCTCACGTGCCCTCATCTGCCCCCCTCACTCACTCACTCCACGTCCCCAACTACCCCCGCCCCTTGTGACCCTCCATTCTGGGCATCAGGGTACCGCTATGCCCTTGGTACTGCCGGTTGGGTATGGGCGTGGGTGGGTAGGCAGGAGGTGGGCAGGTAAGGAAGTGGGCGTGGGTTGGTAGGCAAGCAGGCAAGTGCGTGTAGATGGGTAAGGTAGTAAGGAAAGATAAAAAGAAAGGCCAATTTACAGGAGGGTGGGTAGGTAGGTAGGTAGGTAGATTGGGTGGTAGGTAGGTTGGTTGATAAATTGGTTGGTAAGTTGGTTGGTTGGTAGATACAGTATGTAGGTAGGGAGATAGATAGGTAGTTGAGTGGTTGGTTGGTTGGTTGATAGGAAGGTGGGTAGGTAGGCAGAGAAGTAACCAGTTTGGATTATAGGTAGTGGTTAAGCAGGCACGTAGGCAGGTAGGCAGATGTTTAGTGATGTGGATAGGTAGGTAGGTAGGTATTAGAAGGATAACGGTTTGGTAGGTGGATTGGGAGATAGGTATGTAAGCTTGAAGATATCCAGAGTTGACAAAGGGACAGATACGTGGATAGGGCAGTAAATGGATAGTTAGTTCTTATTACCAGGTAGCTTGGTAAATTGGTAGGTAGGTAGGTAGGTGGTGAGTTGGTAAAGTAGGTGGGTAGTCAGATAGGTGGGAAGGTAGTGTGGAAGATGGAGGGATAATGACAGATGGGTAGTTAGGCAGGTCAGTAAGTAAGTGGTATGTTTAGGCAAACTGATGTGTATGCAGGCTGATAACTAGACAGGTACAGAATAGTAGTTAGGAAGGTGGTAATGTAAGCAGTTAGTATGAATATATCGGGTCAATCGGGGACTTTTTGATATCAGAGCTAGATTGGGAGAGATTAGATTGGGAGAGATTAGTCTGAAAAAAAAAAAAAAAAGTTGTAGGCGAATAGAAGAAATTTTCAGGTGTAGTATCAAATGACAAAGCAATAGTGTTGTTCCATTATAGGTTAGATAATGTTATGGATCGAGAGGGACATTGTTATTGTAAATTAGAAACTACCTTACATGGGCCAACCAATCTAGTGTAAATTGTTGACGTCCAGCTTCCTCTTTCCATGTTTCTTAGCTGTTATCAGACTAGAAGGGAGAGAAAAGACAGAAGCAGTGAGACAGGCAATAAGACAGACAGGAGGCAAGCAGTGAAACAGAGTGTGAATTGGACAGTAAGGAGAGGAAGAGTCACAGTGAGAAGACTAGGGACAGAAAATGAAGCAGGTACTCAGTTATGTAGTTAAAATGTAATACGAGTTAGGCTGAGACGTAGGGAAGGTGATAGGGGCAGTGAGGAAGGTAGTGTGGCAGGGAAGGTGATAGGGTCAGTGAGGAAGGTAGTGTGGCAGGGAAGGTGAGGTAGGCAGTGAGGAAGGTAGTGTGGCAGGGAAGGTGATAGGGGCAGTGAGGAAGGTAGTGTGGCAGGGAGGTGATAGGGGCAGTGAGGAAGGTAGTGTGGCAGGGAAGGTGATAGGGTCAGTGAGGAAGGTAGTGTGGCAGGGAAGGTGAGGTAGGCAGTGAAGAATGTACAGAAGATGGACAGTTGAAACAGGCAGTGAGGCAGGTAGTAATGAAGGCAGTGATGCAGGAAAGGCGATGCATGCAGTGAGACAGAAAAGTTGAGAGTGGCAGTGAGGCAGGCAGTGAGACAGGGAAGACGAGGCAGGAAA
>JAWQEG010007899.1:0-20000 GCA_033782935.1 Petrolisthes cinctipes
CCTAATATGGAGTCCGTGACCCCGGTGCATAGAAAATTAGACATGGGGAGAGCGGACTTTGCAGGTCTTCGTGAAGGCGTTGCTGAAATGGAACTAGAGGAGGGAGAGAGTGCTGATGATCTGTGGAGGTCATTCTTGTCTTCCTTCATGGAACTTCAGTCGCGCTTTATTCCTCTGAAGGGAACAGGTCAGAAGTTCATTCAACCGAAGTGGTTTAATCGGGAAATCCGTAACCTACTAAGGGAGAGGAGAACTGCGTATCGTCGAGCGAAGGCATCTGGGGACTTTGACGGTCATAGAAGACTGAATCGAAACGTGAAGTCCAAAATAAGGGCGGCTAAGCGTGCTGAGGAGGTCCGTGTGGCTAGACTCTGCAAAGAGAACCCCAAGGAGTTTTTCAGTTATGTGAATGGCCGTAAACCAATCCGACGCAGGATCGGTCCCTTGGTGAATGAGGATGGAGCATTGATGCACTCTGATGCAGAAAATGCTAACCTCTTAAATGAGTACTTCTCTTCAGTGTTCTCTGAGGAGAGTGGTCCCACTCCCGAACCTTTGGACTCCTTCAGTGAGAAGTTGGAGTCAATGGTCTTCACCCAAGAAGAAATCGAGAGAAAAATAATCGAATTAAAAGCAAACAAGTCCCCCGGTTCGGATGGGTTCTTACCTAGAGTGTTGAAAGAAGTGCATGGTGAAGTATCACGGCACCTGTGCATGGTCTTCAACAGGATAATCCAGACTGGATGCGTTCCTAGAGACTGGGGTGAGGCAGAGGTGACTCCTATCTTCAAGAAGGGAGATGCTAGCCAACCGTCAAACTACAGACCCATCAGTTTAACCTCGATAGTCTGTAAACTCATGGAGAGCATCATGGTGGACAAAATAACAGCACACTTAGAATCAAATTTGCTACTGAGGGGTTCCCAGCATGGGTTCCGGCAGCACCGGTCATGCCTCACAAATCTGGTGGAATTCTTCCATTTTGTTTTCAGTGAGCATGATCGGGATAAAGCGGTCGATGTTGTCTACTTAGACTTTCAGAAAGCCTTTGATAAGGTACCCCACCGCCGCCTCCTTCGGAAAGTGCGTGCACTGGGCATAGACGGAAATGTGGCAAATTGGATAGAGAACTGGCTAAGTGACAGACGGCAACGGGTGGTAGTGAATGGACAGGCTTCAGAGTGGGTGCCCGTTACTAGCGGTGTTCCCCAAGGTTCTGTTCTGGGACCACTACTGTTTATCATCTATGTTAATGACGTGGATGGTGACATGGTTGCCAAGATTTCCAAATTCGCCGATGATACTAAGCTTGGTATGAATGTCGCGAAAGAAGGAAATACTACCCGCTTACAAGAAGATCTTAGGAAGATCGGGGAGTGGTCTGACACGTGGCAAATGCCATTTAACGTGAACAAATGCAAAGTTATGCATATAGGCCACAGAAACCCCCGAACAGAGTATAACCTTAAGGGCAATGCTCTCGTAAGCACTGATACTGAGAAAGACTTGGGTGTAACTATCACCAGCGACCTCAAGTTCTCAAAGCAGTGTATTGAGGCTGAGAAGAAAGCCCAAAGGATGTTAGGGTACATAAAGCGACAGTTTGGATACCGGAACAAGGAGATAGTACTTTGTCTGTACAATTCCCTTGTCCGACCGCACCTGGAGTATGCAGTCCAGTTTTGGAGTCCTTCTTACCGAAAGGATATCGCGAGATTGGAACGAGTGCAAGCCAGGGCAACCAAACTTATACCCTCTCTTAGACACAAGAGCTATAAAGAGCGGTTGGTAGAACTCGACCTGTTCTCTTTGGAAACCCGGAGACTGCGTGGTCAGCTTATCGAAGTGTTTAAAATACTACGAGGCTTTGATAATGTAGACTACAGGGACATTTTCCAACTCAGTGAGGGCACAACCAGGAATCATGGCTACAAACTTGAACTGAAGCGTTACAACCGTGATCTGTGTGGTAAATTCTTTACATACAGCATCTGCGGTACTTGGAACGCGCTTCCTGCTGATGTAGTCAACAGCAACTCTGTGGATCAGTTCAAGTCCAGATTAGACAAAGCCTTAAATCACCGTCTAGGTGTTTAAGCCGTTGTGCGAGTGTTCCTTGATGGTTTCACATAACACATTCGAGGACGGTCGCCTACTTGCGCAACCAAACCCACAGGTACCCTCTTTGTATGGATCGTAAGGTCCCCTAGGGTACTTCTTTTCCTTGTAACTCCTTGTAACTTGTAACTCTCTCTCTCTCTCTCTCTCTCTCTCTCTCTCTCTCTCTCTCTCTCTCTCTCTCTCTCTCTCTCTCTTAATAAGGCCGGATCACCTAATCTAGGCAGTTATGCATCTTCAATCTTCATCTATCTATCAATCCATCTAGTCATTGTGAGCTGGGTAAGGAATAACACTGATATAAGTAGTATGTAGCTAGAACAGCACTTAGATAGCACAGTATTCTGGCAAAATATTTGTATTCACATATACTGTGATTTCCACCCAACATATATTCTTACATAAGTACACAAATGAAGATGATCCTATCTCCCAATGAAAAAAAACTTCCTTTGATAAATCCTGGATCCATATAGAAATCTTGAGTACTAGAAAAAAAAAAAAAAAAATATTTGTTTATTTGCAACATTTCCTGAAATTTTCATTCAATTCTGGTCATAATTCTTCGAGGTATTTTGCAAATAAACAGACTAAAGAACTCCGGCTAAAACATAACTTAGTTTGGTGGAGATAAAGCTCTACATGTAAAAGTCACACTTGAGGAGTAATGCCAGTATTATCTGAAAACATCATGATGTAATTGTACAGTTTACCATACATCCAGATGGTTTTCTTTAAAGATTACATTTTCTTCCACCTCTCTCTCTCTGTATCTCTCTCTCCACCTGTGGATTTTCGATGACATCACGGGGGAGGTGCGCGAAGGGGGGTGGGGGGGGGTGCTGAACCTACCTTATCGTTTTTATTTTACCTTGCAGTATACATTAACAATGCACGAGGTAATTATATGTGCTAATCAATTTTCACATAATGGACAAAATGTGACCAATTTAATGCCAGCCAACAGCCCGTATTGTAAGGAACTCCAAAATTTCATAACCAAATCTTTGAACATGTAGGCCACAAAACTAATACTAGCACGCTCGTTAATCTATGGCACACCTTTTCAGGGATAGATAACTGATAACCCGAAAAAAAATTTTACATCGTAAATACTCAAGATCGCTAACGAAATCATGATGGTATTATGGATATTATGAAGCATACGTATTTTTACTCATTAAAATCAATTAGGAGGAGTGAGGCCCCAGACTATCCGGAATATACTCTGAACTACAGAAGTACTATATACTCTACAGAAGTAGAGTTAGCCAGGTCTCTGTGACAGCCCTTATATCAATGTAATAATCATTCAATAGATTGGTTACTAAATTAATCTTATTAACAAGACTGTTGAGGTTGGATAGACATATTCTAATACTTAAGAAATTTTTACTTATTACTTTTTGTTTGGAAGGGTTCTTTACAAGTTTAAAGGGCCAGGGGGTGCCTCCTCGGTCACTACTAAGCCTGATTGACCAGTCCTCGCCCCATCCATCCCAGCAGGGCCACCTCCCACCGCAGAGGCATTTCTAGCCAGCCTACGGCGGGCCAGATCCTGCCGTTGGGCATAAGTTAGGTCTCTACTAATATAGATACCAGAGAACTGCGAGTCTTTAATAATTTCCTGACCTCTGCATTGGGCATCTTCATCCTATATAGTTACCTTTCCCTATTGATGCATACAAGGTCAGTATATTCAGCAGGTGTACCATGCAAATGGCGGGACACAGAATTAAAAACATCCTTAAAATGGTCACTGTCAGGAACATCAACCCCTCTTACAATGAGAGAGGCCACCCACTTCTGTCTCATTAATTTCCTTTAATTCTTCCCTAATGACCCTCCTAGTATTGTCATTAACACTACCACCACTTGTGGCCGCTGCCACAGTACCGGTACCCAAATCGGGGGCTCCTTCAGCAGTCGTCCTAGGGGGCCTGATAGCCTGGCTACTCGAGCTGATAATGTCTGAACTGTCTCGCAAAGTTCTTCACGATCTGAAATAGTTGTTTAAAGCAGGGATGATCAGAGCCTGACTCATTATTATTAGCAGCACGACATTCAGTACAAATATAGGTAATAACATCCACTCCCCCTCCCCCCTACTCCTTAATCCCAGCAATCAGCTGATCAGGAAGTCCAATACACATACTTGTCGGGCAAAACCAATTTGCACATCGATCACACCCTATTGAGTCATCACCTACTATCTGGTTACATGTAGCACAATGATGGTTAGTATTTGGGTTAGATAGAGGTGAGGATAAGCTAACATTTAAGAGGAGTGAGAAAGTTGACCGGCGAGTGTTTGTGTTGTTGTTTCCACCATCATGGCTGGCTCTTGGTCGGGCACCAGAGCCACTGCCTTTGCCTCTGTTTGCCATAATAGCTTACACCCTTAAATGGTTCTTGGAATTACCAACCAGGTGTTGAACAGCGTGAAGGTTGTCTGCCAACTTGGTAGTAAGTCAGGTGACAGGAAGCAAGGAGAGAGCGGGTGACACAACAGCACTAAATCACCACCACCTCCAAACTGTGTGTGTGTCAGTGTGTGTGTGTATGTGTGGTGTCAGCTGTCAGGGTGTGTTCTGTCTAACTGACACACACACACACACCATAGTGTCTCAGGGCTCATTTTGAAGCAGTTAATGATTTTATTTGTTATTATTTTAGTATGAGTTTATATTATGATTCGAATGAGTAGAATCAAAATGACTTTCAGTTTGACATTATGAAACCTGTTATACTTGATGAAATTATCAATATCAAAGTGTAATAATTACACAGTTAGCACAACACATCTGAAAACATCATGACAACGATATAATATTATTGGAATAACACACCTTATTGAATAACGATTATATTTCCTTCAGTATTCCATGCTTTTAATACCGAATACTAATAAGGCAAATAATATGCATATGAATAATTTAAATCTTTAACTATAAACATATATAACATCTCTAATAAAACGTCTGGTGAATATTCATACAAACATATCGAGAATTATTAATGCTGGCTATCTAAACCCAGACAGAAGCAAAGTATTCACTGTCTCATCCAATGCATTGTGAAGAGTCAGAGCTCTCGCAACTCCCGACCAGAAGGGCACATGTCCCTCTCCTCTGAGCAGCTCGGCCAGCAGAAACTGTGGATCGTGGCTGTACACTCGAGCACCACAATCTCTAGCCCACTTAAGTAGGAAGCCCGAGATCTGAAGTACGCGGTTTCTGGACGACAGCCTAACCAAAGCCTCCATTGGTTCGATATGTGTGTGGCCTCGTGAAGGTTTGGATGGGCTGTTGTCCAGAAATCTCCTGCTTCATATCTCGGGCTTCGACTCAGGTGGGCTAGGGGTTGTGGTGCCCGACTGTACAGTACATACATATACGTATACATTATTCACGCTGTCTAATTATTATATTACATTATACATGTAAGAAAGCTGAAATCGGTTACCACATTCTGTGGATAGTCAGCTCGTAGTTGTGAGAATTTAATGAAGGAAGTGATATACATACTTGTGTGTGTGTGTGTGTGTATGTACAGTCACTCATAAAAGTAAAGACACCCCCAGGCTAGACACCTTTTAAGTGGTGTGATATCGGTTCTGGTAACATTATACAACTGGTCACACTCCCGTGAGGCCCACCCAGCGTTGTCAACGGTGGCCGAGATAACCCCGAAACACTAGTTGCGAGCTCTGCTCGCTCGAACCATTCACTGGTGGGAGGGAGAAGTAAGGAGGGATTTGAGGAGGGTAGGGGGGGTGTCTATACAAGAGAGGTGAAAAATTATTCTTGGGGAGGTGAAAAATGAGTGGAAGCCCAGTTATCAATTATTTATATACTGACATTCGTGTCAATTATTAACATCATTAAATGTAAGATTAAGTTTTTAATATTATGATGTAACACAAAAACAACCGAGGTAATATTCTTGTATACAGTATTTTTTCGTATAATATTCAATGGTTATCATCAAGCACTAAACGCTGAAAAATACTTACACAATAACTGAATAAGAATCATGAACCAGAATGCTCTTTATTAAATGAAGCAAATGTGAATACCTTTATATTACATGTGTCAAGTGTTGATACCACTAACACACTTCCATTTCCCCCGTATCTACCTAACAGTTTATAATCGTGTCAAATATCAAGGCTCTCATTATCCCAACTCATGCTTCGTCTCATCTACCATTAGTTACAAATGTGTCGAGCAAATCAACTTCATCTCTCAAGCGCCATCACTGACGTCACGTACACTGTTGCCAGAACCGATATCACAAGTATAAGAAGATGACTGGCTTGTGAGGGTCTTAATTTTTATGAGTGACTGTACTTGTGTGTGTATGTGTAGTTGTGTGTGTGTGTTTGTGTGTGCGTGTACTGTTTAACGTGTGTGTGTATGTGTACCGTTTAACATGTGTAACTAACCTCCTCTCCCCCTCCCCCCCCCCTCTCTCTCTCTCCAATTTACTCCCCCTCACTCCCTCCCTCTCTCTTCCCACAGCGAATGGTAACTGTTGTGCCATTTACAGAATTTACCTACAATCCAACCAACAACCTTGGTGAGTTGGACAATTTAATGTGATGAATTACTGCAATGTAAATATTTTACGTTTGCGTCCGTCATGGCGCCACATGATTATATGTATATATATATATATATATATATATATATATATATATATATATATATATATATATATATATATATATATATATATATATATATATATATATATATATATATATATATATATATATATATATATATATATATAAATTCCTTGGGTGATATGGCGGCGTGTGTGTGTGGAAAGAGAGGTGAAGAGAGAGAGATGGAGAGATGGATGGAGAAAGAGAGGGATTGAGAGAGGAAGATAGGGAAATAGAGAGACAAAACAACAGACAAAATTACATGGTGAAGTCCTGACATGATATCAAATATAGTTCCATATGTATTTTTCCTTGTCATCCCACAAGGAGATTCGGTTGTGTGGTGGGTCTGCTCCCTCCTCCAACAGAGATTGTGGGGTTGAGATATAAAGTGTATGTGTGTGTGGGGGGGGGGGGGGAGTTCTACGTTTGGGCATTTTGTTTGGGAGGGTGTGTGACGTGACGGGGCTACCTCCAGCGTGGAGATGAAGGCCTGGTATATGTACAGTCGCGGTCAACAATAATCATCCACACATGGGTATCTCAAACAATTTGCTGTCTAATGTTTTCACGTTCACATATGAAGTTATTGATTTAAGTAGTGCATAGCTGCTGGTATTAAATTAAAAGATGGTAGTTAACCTATTTATTGGAAAGTTTATCATATAAGGAACAGAGAGAAGCTGTCAAACTCTTACGTGAGTTACCCCTATATGGAGAGTCTCGTCCCAACCTTACTGGAGTGAAGACGTATTCCTGGAGCTCTGCCTGTATTGTTGTTTGTGTTGTTTCTACGTTCTTGTTTGTGTGTTGTTGTTTCTGTGGTGTTTTAGGTATTGTTTATCTGTTCTATCTCGTTTGTGTTTTGGTTTTGCTGATCGTGGTATTGTTGTTTGTGGTTTGTTTGTTTTATTGTTGTTGTTGTTGAAGTTCCTCAAGCTGTCTGGCCGAGCAGCCCCGAGCTCCTGAGGAAGGCCATGGCCTGAACCGGGCTTTCCTACAATGTCCTCAGAGAATGCATGTTGTGTTGTTGGCAAGTGTGGTTGTGTGCGTTGCAGTCTTCAATAATATGTTTAATAGAATGGGGTGCTGTGTTGCATCCCGGACAGGTATCTAGAATGGCTCCATCCAGCCTCTTCTGATATGTCAGAAGGGCCGGGTGGTGGCCACACCGTTGCCTGGTCAGGTGGACACTGTCCTCACGGGGAAGAGATGATTCAGATGGGTGGATATCAGGAGGTCGTGCATGCAGCTGTGTGTTGTTTTTGAGTGTTTGGATTTCTGGAGATTGGTTTGGGGTGGGCAGGGTGTAGGAGATGATAGTATTTGTGTATGGTATCGTGTACTGGGTGTTGTTTTGATGTGGTTCTGTGTGTATATTCGTGTGTGTTCAGTTGTTCGCTTCCCATCTAGGCCTTGCCTGGCCTGATGGAGAGCGCGGATTCGGATGTGGCTTCCAGCCTGGAGGCCGACATGGCCATGTCGGAAGAGGATGAGTCTCCTATCGAGGATCACTGGCCTGAGCTGCCTTCTCGCAACCCTCCCCCCCTCTCCTCGGTCACTCCGCAGCTCAGGTTGCAGCCTTCCACCTCCTCAACCTCTATCAAACGACCCGTTGATGCCTCGTCCGACTCCTCGCAGGATTCCGATGGTGTGGACTGTTTGCCACTGGCTGCCAAGACTGCGAAGGGTGCTTCAGCTATGCAAGATGTACCTTCTCTGCCTCACTCTGGTGTTTCTTCTTTGTATACCAACTCCTTGCCCTCGTCCACCAACCTTCTTGCTTTTGCCCCAAGAAATGCCTATGTCAAGCTCTCCTTCTCTGGGAACCCATCTACGGACACAAAGCTGCGTTGGTTGTCTGATGTCAACAGGGCCTTCCAGCTGCAGCGTGAACTGGCTGAAGTCAAAATGGCTGCTGTCACCTCCCTGTTTGTCTACATCTCTAGGAAGCATCAGGACATCATTGATAGAGTCAAGGCTGGTGAATTTTTGTCTCTGTCTCTCATTCTTGAAGACTCACCCGAGAGGCCTCGTAAGTTCCCCAGCTACGTCTTCACCCGTTTTCCTATTGATGTTGACCCGAAACTTGCTGAGAGATAACCTGGTGTGTATTTTGCTCATCATTTTCTCCAAGATGGTACCCCCATTAGCCGTATTGTTGTTGTCTGGAGTCTTCCTGACCCACCTCCAATTGAGATTTCCTTTGATTTCCTCCCCTGTCTTTCACCGTGTGAGGTGCGGAAACTTCATAATGACCAGCCTTGGTGCTACAGGTGTTGTGAGTTGGGCATATCTCCCGGTACTCTTATGCCAGGCCGAAGTGTGCATGGTGTGCCGCCGACCATGATTCCAGAACGTGTCCTATCAGGGGTGAACCATCACTTCCTGCTGCCTCCACCTCTGAGCCTTCACCTCCTGAGGATACATCTCGATGTAAGTGTCCACGATGCCTTCAGCCAGGGGTTAACGTCTGGCATGGATGTACTCGACGTCAAGTCCAAGCTCATGCCTCTACTATTGTTTGCTCCTCCTACCAGTCCTGCCTCGCCTCAGGGCCTGGCCCACCGCAAGTCTGTCACTACCCTCAGGTTACGATGCACGGCCCTCGAGAACCGCTTCTCCACCCTTGAAGCCAGGATTAATGGGCTGGTTGCCATTTAGGCTGTGAATGACTCTAAACTCTCCACCTTGGTTGAGGCTCAGCAGGCCATCATCTACACTGTCACCACTATTACTGAAAGGATGGATACTGTTGCATCCCTCCTTGAAAAGCTTTACAAATCAGTCCCTTCTACTGGTCCATCTTCTTCTCCAGGTCGCTCATCCGACCCCACTCCCCGAACTTCTACCTCCAAACACAGAGTTCGCTAGTGATTGCCGACTGGATGTCATCTCCTGGAACGTATGTGGTATTACTAGTCATGCTAAGCTCACTCAACTCAAGGTCTACGTTTTTTGTCATCATTCCAGTGTTATTTTTCTCCAGGAAGCATTTCCAGGACAGCCGCTCGCTGCTGGGCAAGCTCCTCTCCTTTCAGGTTATGTGCCATATGTTCATCTGGTAAGGAATAGTCTCCTGACTTACATACATAGCTCCTTGCCACTTCGCCTTCTCCGTACCTCATCTGATCCTGACATGACCTTACAGCTATTTGAGGTTCTACCTGGAGATGGAGTACTCCAACTATGTAATGTCTATTCTGCCCTAGCTGGACTCACTTTTGAGGCTCTTCCTTCTCCAACAGTGCATGGTATGGTGTATATGGGAGATTTTAATGCTCGACATTCTGACTTGGGTGATGGATCTGGTTCTATTAATCATACTGGTGTTCATCTCCTTTCATACATCCACAAGCAACATCTGACATGCTGAGACACTGGCGGTGCCCCTCATTGCCGGGGAGGTACTCTGGATTACGTCGTCTTGTCTGGCCTGGTAGCATCTCAGGTACAGTGCTCCTCCATGCCAGATTTATTCTCTGATCACGCCGCTCTTCGGTTTCATTATTCACTACCTGCTGGGTCAAGTGCTTCAGCCACTCGTTTGCGTATTGCTGTGCCCCCTAAATATTGCCCGACTTACATCTTATTTATGGCCCATGTATTCCGTACATTTGACATATCATCAGCTGAACAGTTGTACTCTGATCTTGTATCTGCTACTCATGACTTTTATAGGCTATATGTCTCTCGGCTACATCTCCAGCACCGCCATACTGCCCACTCCTGGACACTGGATGCACGTATACAGGAGGCAAAGGAGGAGGCTGAACGTGATGGCCTATTGTTTCAAGCCAACCCAACCCCTGACCTCCTCCATCGTTACCAGATGTCTAGAGACACTTTAGTCGCCCTGCAGGAGTGTGCTCACATTGAGTCTTGGCAGCGGTTCACGGACAGCATCAACCAGCAAACAAGTGTGGCCTCTATGTGGCACTGCATTCGTCGGGTTGTTAAAATGACACCGGCCACTGCTCGTCATCACACTCGCGCCGACTATGCCCAACAACTTGTCGATGCCTGGTCAGAACAATCTACCCCAGCCAGTCTACCCATCCACATACAAGATACACTCACTTTCCGTGCTGCTGTCCATCTGCTACGTCTAATGTCTGCTCTGTTTCAAGATGATGACAATGATGATGTAGAGCAGATAACCGAAGAGGAGTTGTGCGGTGCTCTCTCTCGGGGTAGAGCTTCTTCCTCTGGTGATGATGGTATTACTTATGCTGTGCTTTGCCTACTTCAACAAGTTCCCGGGAACCCTCCACTTCGACTGTACAATCTCTGTCTTCGTGATGATTGTGTACCACGAGCCTGGACCAGCAGCACAAAATTACCCATCCCTAAGCCCGGCACTGCGAAGTTCAGGCCTATTTCCCTTACTTCCCGTTTTTTAAGGTTATGGAGAGAATCTTACTCAATCGTCTTGTGTACCAACTGCAAGATCACTTCTCTCCATGGGTGTTTGGTTTCCTTCCCCAGCGGAGCACACACCACTGCCTAGTCGACCTGTACTCTCGCCTCCCAGGGACAGTGTGGTGGCATTCATTGACCTTCAAAGTGCCTTCAATGTTGCTAATAGAGAAGTCATTTTGGATCAACTGGTTGACTTTGGGATAAAGGGTAATCTACTACAGTGGATTCGGCGCTTCCTCAGTAACAGGATCTCCTGTGTGTTTTTCAATGGTGCGCTCAGTCCTCATGAGGGTGTTCTCAGCCCATTGTCATTTAATATTCTGATGCATCGGTTGCTCACTTCTCTCCCTGATATTCCTGGAACTACAATTACGTGCTATGCTGATGATATCTGTGTTCATTCTACCTCACCAAGGGATCTCCAGTGGTTTCTTGACTCCTTCTCTGTGGCCTCCTGTCGCCCTCCTCAAGCTCGGCCAGTATTCACCATTGGAGGGACTGTCATTCCCATGTGTTCCCAGAACCGTTACCTGGGAGCACCAGTAAATATTTGGCCGGTTGACCCTGCCAAGCCTCAAGACCATCCCTTTGTCCAGGACTTGCTGGGTCGTCTCCAGTGCGACTTACACCACTTCAATCACTCACTAACAACTCCAGGGTGAGCCTCCCTTCACTGAGTGTCTTCCTTGCTTTGATTCAACTTCCTAGGGCTACTCTAGAAACTTTAGAGAAATTTCGGAATAGAGAGATGAGAATAAGTCTCGGCTGTCCCATTTCGACCAGGATAGTGAATATGCAGCGTGAGTTGCGTCTTCCCCATTAGTCGAGAAAATTTACTCTAACGTTACTTGCTTCACTGACAAGTGCCTCCATTTCCCACATCTTTCACCCCACTACTCTCAGATAGTCAGGACTTCTCTTAGACCAAACTCCCTGTCCCTCCCATACTGCCTGCTGGACGTATTCTTATAAGGTCTGTTTCCTCTATGCTCCGTAGTTTTAATATAGATATAATGGTTGCAGATGTCCCTCTAGGGCCCCTTCTAAGTCGAACCTGCCTTTTCTACAGCTGCAGTTGGCTCTGGTACACATAGAAAGAGTGACATCCTCCATCACAGATCCATACTGCCTCTACACTGATGGCTCAGTGGATGGAACAGCAGGTTTTGCCCTTTTCTCACCTGATATGGAGCCACCTCCAGGGGGGCTTCATTCTCTTCATTCCCTCTCCAGTGTTCAGCAGATTTTGTCGTATTTGGCCTTATTGCATCATCGTAACTTGCCTGTCAATTTTTATGGGTGCCAACCCATGTAGGTTTACGTCACAATGCTACAGTTGAGAGACTCGCGAAGGAGGCCTGCCATCTGCCTTCTCGTGGTGTTGGAAGTCTTCTCTCCCTGACATGGTACATCTCTAGAGTCTATTCTGCTTCTCTCCTCCCTGGACGGTGACACAGGAATGCAGAGAGGCCCTCCAGCATCTCCATCACCTACTACGAGTCTGTCTGCTACCACAAATATTCCTACCGTCGTCGGGGCCTCATGGTTTGGAGGCACACTGTAGTCTCTGCCCGTTTGAGGGTTGGCTACAGGCCACCTTGGTAGGTTTTTGGGATGCAGGGTGAGCCTCCCTTCACTTAGTGTCGCTTGTGTCGTGCGCCTCGTGCTAACACTATAGAACACTATTGTCTGGCCTGCCCCACTGCCCGACACTTGCTGCCCTGGGGCCTGCCACTTGATGTGGTTTGTCAACACCTGCTGAACCACCAGGTGTTAGAAGAACTTCTGGTACGCCACCCTCGTTTTGGTGGATTTAAGTACGTCCCTCCTATCCACAGTAAAAAAGTTTTAACTTTGGTCTAAGGGTATGACTATTAACGGTGGAGAAGAGGTCAGTCACGAAAGAGATTTGAGGAGTTGAGTTTAAAATAACACAAGAAAATTTAAGGTTTATTATTATGAATTCCCGGTTAACTTGAACAATAGTTCCTTCAACAATATTTACACATTGAACAATGATATCCTGAATCCCAACATAAACCAAGAGTAAACAATAATAACAAGAAGAACAGAATGAAATACTCTTCCCTTTCCAAAACACAGTCAGCGTTATCCCTATATATGGTACACATAAAATATATACAATACAAAATCAAACTGAGGAGACAACTTTACCAAACCAGTTGATAACACAATGCAATCCTTGTTCATCTACTCCCGCTCCACTCTGTACCTCTTGGGCAAGAGAACACACCTCACTGTTGTATGGATGAGACTGATTAAGAGCTTAGCCTAGCTTGTTGGATTTATTGGCTATCAACCAGTGGCATATACTCAAAGGTCATTAAGCCAATGGTTCCATTTTATTATATCAATCTATATAAGGTCATAAAGTTCTGTCTCCCTCAGAAAACTCATCAGTGTATTTATTATACCTTTGTCACCTGATAAAACATTTTCTTAATTGAAAGCTATATTTTTATGTTGGAAGTATTGTTTAATTTTATTCCGATGCCTCTCACACGTTTTACAATATAAGAAAAAATGTGCTAAAGACATTATTACCTCGCATGAGGGGCACATGGGTGGAAAGTTTCTATTGATATAGGGATTGAGGTGGGTTAGTCTGGTGTCATTGACTCTGAGACGGGCCAACACCACCGCGTCCCTACGGCTACGCCATGATGACGTAGCCCAGGGTTCTATAATTTTTTAAAACTTTATTTCTGATGTTTAATCTGGTCCACTGCCTTTGCCACAGGAGATGAATTCGAGACTTAATGAGGGAAACAAAACACCTGAGATCCGTACGAACTATGCTAAGGTCCAGATCAACAGTTGACCCGGATAGTATATCAGCCTGTTCATTGCCATGGATACCATAATGTGAAGGTACCCATATGAGCTTGATTGATTTATTGGCACAGAACAGCTTACTAATGATATTACCCTGTATTTAATTGTTAGTAATATTCAAGGATTCAATAGCTTTAAGTGAACTTAATGAATCAGTAAAGATAACTATTCTATCTTGGGTCGTCGATAGGGCAAAATCCAAAGCTTTATCGATAGCAAAAAGTTCAGCAAGAAAAATCGATGTATGATTCGGTAGTCTGAATTTTAACTGGCATTCAGTCGATCACACACCTGGACCCACACATTCATCCGTCTTGGTGCCGTCGGTATACCGATAGAAATATGGTAGATGTTTAACAATTATCTCACGAAACCTCTGGTGTACCTCTACCTCCGGCACCCGGGATTTAACCCCTGGCAGTCAGGAATCCACAATAGTGAAGGGGGGTGTTACCCAGGGTGCAATGTTTACTAAAACCAGGGAATCAATTGTTGATATTTCTATACCGACACGCTTTACGAAGTCGTGGAGTCTTGCTCTGAGGGACCTCACGCCAGTGCTCTCTGGGGCCATGCGACGCCCAGGCAGATAACTCGGCCCTTCCAGTGGGCCTATCGCCATGGCCCCCCGGCTGCAAATGCCTCACCAAGGCATTACCGGGAGGATGACTCGGCTCCCCGGGTACCTGAACTTGGGGCCTGGTCCCCATTGGCCTCACGCCAGTGCCCCCTGGGGCGCAGGGGTTCCCGGACGGACGACTCGGTCCCTCTGCCAGGGGCCTATCGCCATGGCCCCCCGGGTGCTGTTGCCATAGCAAGGCATTCCCGGGAAGATGACTCGGCACCCTGGATTTTTTAGCACAATATATTAGAAGTTGTTGATCTCGTCTCAATCGGAGGGGAGGCACTTGTGACTCCACCTCTAGACCCTCGATTCGAGTGCAACGTAGGGCTCCAAGACACACACGCAAACACGCATTCTGCACAACATCCAAACCTTTCAACACAGACTCAGATGCCGAACCATACACTATTGGCCCATAATCTACTCTAGATCTAATCAGGGATTTATATAGCATTAGCAATGACTTCCTATCTGCTCCCCATTGAGTACCAGAAATGCACTTCAGCAAATTGAGTGCTTTTAAACATTTAATTTTTAACTGACTGACATGGACTCGCCATGTCAGTCGACTGTCAAAATGCAGTCCAAGTAATTTAGTAGAATTTTGAATAGGTAAGGGGTTGTCACCCATAGTCAGCCGGACGTCTGGCTTCTTCCTATGAGTGAAAATAACCCTTACACTCTTTCTTACTGAAAACTTAAAACCCCACTGGAGGCCCCAATTGTGAATCAAATCCAGTGCCAATTGGATCCGAGTTGCCGAAAACTCTGCATTACAGCTGGAGTGCCATATCGCACAGTCATCGGCGTACAGTGAGTATTTAAGATTTCGAGGAGGAGCTGGTAGAATGTCATTGATCATACATAGAAATAAGGTCGGAGACAGAACACTCCCCTGGGGCACCCCATTTACCTGGACAAATATGTCCGAGAAAGTGACTGTGTCCGAAAAAAGCTTGACAGAGAAAGTTCTGTCAGAAATGAAATTCTTAACAAAAAAGGGCAGGTTACCGCGTAATCCCATCGCATATAGTTTCCTGAGGAGGCCATGTCGCCAAGTCATGTCGTAGGCTTTTTCGATGTCTAAAAATACTGCAATCAAAAATTGTTTTTTGGCAAATGCCTCTTGAATTTGAACTTCCAGGTTTACTAGCTGATCGAGTGTCTGGCGACCTTTACGGAAGCCACACTGTTCGTCAACCAGCAAATTCCTGGAATTTAAAAAATGCAATAGCCTACGATTATCAATTCGTTCCATGACCTTGCATAACCAACTTGTGAGCGCAATAGAGCGATACGACGAAGTCGATCTGGGGTCCCCCCCTCCTTTCGGTATGGGAATGACATGTGCAAAGTGCCACGAGTTTGGAAAGATGTGACCCCTGCAACAACTTGATCATGGAACCATGATCAAAATGTTTTATCATCTCATACCGAATCTCATCGGGTCCTGGGGATGTCCCACTACAGGCTCCTAGGGCTTGGACAAGCTCTTGCATTGTTATATCACTGTTGTAATCTAATTCATCTCCTGTAGCAAAGTCAATATGCTGCAGCTCTGATGCTTCCTTGATGGGCAGGAAAGCTGGATGGTAATTTTCAGAGCTGCTAGCAAAAGATAACTGCCTGGCGAGGGCGTTAGCAATGTCTCTAAGTTCGTCATAGTTGATGTTATTAAATGATATCTTGCTATATTTATTGGATATTTTTTCTTATTTAATTTTCTTACAGTGGACCAGACTTGGGATATTGGTGTTTCACTGTTTATACTAGAGACAAAGCATCGCCAGGAGTCTCGTTTGGCTTGTCTGATGGTTCGACGAGCCCCAGCTCTCGCAAGTTTATACTTGCGAAAGTTCTCATCACTAATGTGATTTTTGAAATGCCTGTAGGCTCTATTCCTCTCACACAGTACCCTGCGGCAATCTGGCGTCCACCATGGAACTCTATGCTTTGTGCTATCTACCGAAGTCTTAGGAATTGTTGCCATTGCGGCTTTGAAGATATCATCTTGAATATTATTTACTTTATCATCAATGGTTTCTCTAACAATTTCAATATTGACACCCTTTGTGAAGGACACCCAGTCTGCTTTTTTTACGTTAAATTTAGGTGCTGAAGGCTCTTTAATAGTGTCGCTTTTAAATTTAATCAAAATAGGAAAATGGTCTCTTCCCAATGAGTCATCAATGGGTAGCCACTGGCAAGAGGCTGCAATTGATGGGGAGACCAGAGATAGGTCAAGGACGCTAAAATTACCAGTATTATCATCAACTCTCGTCGGACTACCGTCGTTCAGAAGAACCAAATTGGAATCACTTATTAGCCTAGCCATCTGTTCCCCCTTTCTGGCTTCCTGCAGGGAACCCCATAACGTATGATGAGAATTAAAATCTCCTACAATTAATTTTCTACAGGGCAGACTGTCCTTTAGATCAAAAACATCATCATAATTTACTGTATCAGGAGGACAGTAGACAGAACAGATAGTCAGGTAGGTGCCACCGAATTTTACTCTGCAAGCGACACTTTCCAGAGGAAAATTACAAGGCACATCAGTGAAAGGGAGGTTATGGAGGATGTAGATTGCCACTCCACCTCCACCCCTCCCCCCACGGTCCCTCCTAATTAACCTGTAGTTCCGAAGCTGAACAACCTCGTCTTCGACTTAGTCGTTCAGATGAGTTTCCTGAAGGGCAATAATATTGGCAGCGTAAGAACAAGCCAAAAGTTTGAGTTCATTTAATCTAGCTCTAAGATTTCGACAGTTCCATTGGAGTATGGTTAGCCGAAGATTATCGCTGTTAATGGGGTTTCTTGGGGCCTTGTTCGTCTGGCCGAACCTTTTTGTGCTGTGAGGGAAGACCCTCTTCCTCCCCTGCACTTCCCGGGGACCTCCCTCGGGATGGTTTCGAGATGGTAGCCTCCATCACCTGTTCCTCTCCACGAGGTACAGAGCCAGTCCTCTGGTAAATAAAGCCAAACAACAGACTGGATGGATCTTACGTTCCTTTAAAACCAGGGAACCCCACGCTATGATTACGCTGTTTAAAACCATTGTATTACCAATTATAGAATATTGCTGCCAATTATGGAAACCAACCAATATTGGACTCTGGACACCCAGATGTCCTAAGCTATATTTCAGGAACTTCAGGTGTGTGTCTCTGTGTGTCTGTGTATTTCCTCGTCTGTGTGTGTGTGTATTCCTATGTGTGTTAATGTGTGTTTCTTCCTTCGTCTGTGACTGTGTGTGTGTATTCCTTCGTCTGTGTGTGTGTATGTGTGTGTGTGTGTGTGTATTCCTTCGTCTGTGTGTGTGTGTGTTCCTCTGTGTGTGTCTGTGTGTGTGTGTGTATTCATGTGTGTATGTGTGTGTGTGTGTTTCTGTGTGTATGTGTGTGTGTGTGTGTGTGAGTGTGTGTGTGTGTGTACTCCTATGTGTGTCTGTGTGTGTGTATTTCTTCGTCTGTGTGTGTGTGTGTGTATTCCTATGTGTGTCTAGGTGTGTGTATTTCTTCAACTGTGTCTGTGTGTGTGTGTTTGTTCCTCTGTGTTTGTTTGTGTGTGTGTCTGTGTGTGTGTGTGTGTATTCCTTCGTATGTGTTTGTGTATTTCTTCGTTTGTGTGTGTGTATTGTTATGCATAACTCTGTGTGGGTGTGTGTGTATTCCTTCGTCTGTGTGTGTGTATTCTTATGCATAACTCTGTGTGTGTGTGTGTGTATTCCTTCGTCTGTGTGTGTGTATTCTTATGCGTAACTCTGTGTGGGTGTGTATATTGTTATGCGTAATTCTGTGTGTGTGTGTATTCCTTCGTCTGTGTGTGTGTATTCTTATGCATAACTCTGTGTGTGTGTGTGTGTATTCCTTCGTCTGTGTGTGTGTGTGTGTATTCCTTCGTCTGTGTGTGTGTATTCTTATGCATAACTCTGTGTGGGTGTGTGTGTATTCCTTCGTCTGTGTGTGTGTATTCTTATGCGTAACTCTGTGTGGGTGTGTGTATTTCTTCGTCTGTGTGTGTGTATTCTTATGCGTAACTCTGTGGGTGTGTATATTCCTTCGTCTGTGTATGTTTGTGTATTTCTTCGTCTGTAATAATAATAATAATAAACGGTTTATTGACATGAGGTATAGCCATAGGCTGAAAATATACTTGTGTGTGTGTGAGTGTGCAGTCCTATGTGTGTTTGTGTGTGTGTGTGTGTGTGTGTGTGTGTGTGTGTGTGTATTCCAATGTGTGTGTGTGTGCGTGTGTGTGTCTGTGTGTGTATTTCCTTCGTCTGTGTGTGTTTGTGTATTCCTAAGTGTGTGTGTGTGTGTGTGTGTGTATATGTATTCCTATATGTGTCTGTGTGTGTATTCCTTCGGGTGTGTGTGTGTATGTGTGTGTGTGTGTATTCCTATATGTGTCTGTGTGTGTATGTGTGTGTGTGTGTGTGTGTGTAAATTCCTTCGTCTATGTAAGACAGGGGTCACCTACTTCATGCCTACTTTTTATTATCTTTGTTGACGATTTAATAAGGATAGTTAAGGAAGGTAGTGGGCCGGATGGGTTTTTGGTTTGGTTACACATTCTCTTATTTATGGACGACACTGTACTATTATCTACAACCACAAGTAACATGATAAAAAAGGTAAATCTGCTTCAGAAATATTGTTCAGACTACGGAATGAAAATTAATCAATCCAAAACTAAATTTTTCGTTATTGGCGGCAGTGACGCGGATCGTGAGCCGTTGTCCGTGAACGGGTTAGAGGTGAAACATTGTGACACATATACGTATCTTGGGTCTCCCTTCACGAGCGACGGTTGCGCTTCCTCCGCTGTCAGAGTACACGCCACTTCAAAAATGCCTCATGTACTTAAATTTGTATCCTTTATTTCTAAAAACAATGATGTTCCTTCTGTAGTAAAAGGGCGTGTATTGGAAGCAGCGTTAATGTCGTCTATTTTATATGGTTGTGAGTGATGGGTAGGTGCAGATATGAAACCAATGGTGAAATTGTATAACTGGTGTTTGAAACAATTACTAAGTGTGAGACGAACCACATGCAATGATATTTGTTACGTTGAGGCAGGATATCTACCTTTACAACACCTAGTTAAATACAACCAACACAAGTTTTTTCACGCGATGTGGCAGGAAAGAGCCGAATACGATGATGATCCTTTATCATTTGTTATTAAAACCGTAACTAACACAAATACTATTACAAGCAGGCTAATAAAGGATTTTATAACTAAAGATGTAGTAGATTTGAGCATGTCTGTGCAGAGGATTGTATCTAGCATTGCACATAGCGA
>JAWQEG010007900.1:0-21945 GCA_033782935.1 Petrolisthes cinctipes
GTCAGGCGCTTCTAAAATCGTGAAAATTGTTGAAAACTATTATTTTACACCTTTCTTTTATTTCACTATCTTTTATTGCATAGTAGTATTATTTTGTCCATATGATTTTCTCCATTTATAATATTTTCTTCCTCCTCGAACTCTATATTCCCATCCCTACCCTATACCCACAATGCCATCTCTTCCCATCTTCACACTCCTATTCCTACACTCTTACACCCATTTTTTCACACATTTCCTCCACTTCCTTTAACCTCCCCTACACCCCACTTAACTCCCCACACTCTCCTTATTCCCTTTCCATCATTTCTTTCCCTATCCCTTCCTATCCCTACTTTCCCCATTCCCTTCCTATACCTACTTTCCTCATTCCCTTTTCCATGCTTACACTCCCTATATTCTCTTTCCAATCCTACACTCTCTTCATCCCTACTCTCTCCCCATTCCCTGTCCATCCCTTCACTGAGTTCACTCCCCATTCCTTTTCCCATCCCTTCACTCCCCAATCCCTCACCATCCCTCCACTCCCTATTCCCTCTCCATCCCTCCACTCCCTATTCCCTTACCATCCATCCACTCCCCATTCCATTCCCTCTTTCCCTCTGCACACACACACACACACACACACACACACACACACACAATCGTACGTACACACCTTTGCACTCTGCCACCCCTCCTCGCCCTGCCTGGCCTCCCTCCCATCCCTTCCCTTCCATCCCCTCTGGCTTATCCAGCGAGTTGTCCCCTCCATTGTGTCCTCGCATGGCCAACTGTTCCCTGGCCAGACCTTCCCACACTAGGAACACCCTTTCTTTTCCCCTTTACCTTTTTCTTTTTCCCGTTCTCTCTCTCTCTCTCACTTTTGTTTGTTTGTTTTCCTGTCTCCTGTTTTCTCTTTTTGCATTTTAGTACACGGTATTTTATTTATTTTTCCTTCTTATACTTCTTCACCTCTCTTTCATTTACTTTATATACTCTTGTGAATTGTCACCCTTGCTTCATCTCACTTTCATTTGCCTTTCACCCACTTACTTACTCTTTTCTGTTTTCCTCCGTTTCTTTCCTCTCCTCTCTCGGTATGCTTTCTACTTCACTACTTCTGCATTTCTCTTGCATTTACCATTCGTCCTACATTTGTCGACTTTCTTTTTGTTCCACTATACATTTTTTTTCCATTTTCGTGTTTTTTTTTTTATTCTAATAGCTACTCCACTTCCTCTTTCTCATTTATATTAGTTACTCTATTTTTGGTTTTCCTTTCCATTCTCTCACTTCGACATTCAATTTCTTTGTGTTGCTTGTAATACATCATATCTCATCCAAGTCATTTCGTTTTCATTTTCATTCATATTCTAAACTGCCTGTACCTCCTTCCAATCTCCTTATCTTCCTCTCCACCATTCCATACCTTTCTCCTCAGTCCCTATCTGTACCCTGGTCCTCTCCTACGTCTTCCAAACTGACTGTATCACGAGAACTGGGGGAAGTTATAGCGGAGAGTGGTAATACATCGGCACAGGCTAGCACTTGACATACTGCATAGCTGTCTTCTTTCTGAATACGTTGATTGGAAAAATGTTAAAGATATTGGTAATAAAAAAAGTGCCATGTTAATGTACTGTAGATGTCTTTTAATATTATTTTGGGTGAAATACCGCGCTTCCCATTGTCAACATTTTACAGAAGGAAAACTCAAGCATATTTATTGTGTGTGTTTTTCTCGGTATATGTTAGACACGGAATTGATTCCATTTTTACCTTGTTTTCATATTTTCAATGACGTGTTTCTTGAAGTTGATTGAGTAGAAGGTTGGTCACGTAGTAAATATCAAGAATGTAAATAAGTGCGAATTATAGTGAATGGATCAACTAGACTGACAAAGCCAGTCATTCAATCAGTTGGGTACACGAGTCTAAAAACAGTCAGATGGTGATTAGCTTTGCAATCAGTAAGTCTAATATTTATTCATGGCATTGAACATCAGTCTATTCAGTCGGCCTTTCAGTCAGCCCAGCTTTGAGTCAGTCAGTCACTCGATCTGTAAAAAAAAATAAGGTACTATGTTGTATTTAGCTGTCTATGTACAGTAGCTCCCAAAACTATGGTTAAAGTGGGTTAGAAGGATGGTGGAATGAACAGAAAGAAACCGTCCATTGTTGGGAGCTACTGTACTTTACATAGTTCAATAATTTTTCACTCTTTGTCTTTCTTTCACGTCATGACATTCCTTCACCTCATTTTTTCTTCTTCTTCTTGGAACATGGACTCATCATTTCTTTTCTTCTTCCTCCTCCTCTCGTCCTCCTCCTTCCTTCCTCCTTTCTTTTCTTCTTCCTCCTCCTCTCCTCCTCCTTCCTTCCTCCTTTCTTTTCTTCCTCTTCCTCTCCTCCTCCTTCCTTCCTTCCTCCTTTCTTTTCTTCTTCCTCCTCCTCTCCTCCTTCCTTCCTCCTTTCTTTTCTTCTTCCTCCTCCTCCTCTCCTCCTCCTCCTTCCTTCCTCCTTTCTTTTCTTCTTCCTCCTCCTCTCCTCCTCCTCCTTCCTTCCTCCTTTCTTCTGCCCTGACATTTTATCTCTTTTGGCATCCCTACTTTTTTTGCCCACCCTCTTGGCAGTCTCTCTCCACACCCTTGTTCTTTATCCAAGTCTTTTATTTTATTTTGTTTTCTCTTTTTGTTTATATTGTTTTTCATTTCTCGATTTATGTTTTCTTGCTGCTTCTCTGCGCGGGTCCGTGATCATAAAAGTTTGGGTGACGTTTTGCACCTTTAGCTTCACCATCACAAAAAAAAAACAATAATAATAACAACAACAATAACTCGCCACCACCACTACCACCATCACAAACAACAGCAACTCGCCACCACAAACAACAATAACAACAACAACAACAAACTCACCACCACCACCACCACCACCATCTCTACTGTTCACCCTCACCACCACCACCAGCATCTCTACTGTTCACCCTCACCACCACCACCAACACCTACCCCTTCCCACTGTCAACCCTCACCACCACCACCACCACCTCCTCTTCTTCCCCCGTCTCATCCCCCCCCCCCACCCCCACCCCACCACCACCATTACTGGGCCGCAACTCGTCGTACGTTAGCGGGTGCTTCATTAGGGCGGCCCGGTAACGCCTCCCCCGGTGCGGATTCCAGGCTTTTTTTCCCCTTTTTGGTGGCCGCTGTAGTAATGCTGAGGCTGAGGAGGCTGGGGTTATGGGGCACTCTTTACCCCCTCCTTCCCTCCCTCCTTTCTTAACCCTCTCCCTCCCTAACCCTCTCCTTCCCTCCCTCCTTTCTTAACCTTCTCCCTCCCTCCCTCCTTTCCTAACCCTCTCCCTCCCTTCCTTCCTAACCATCTCCTTCCCTCCCTCCCTTCCTAACCCTCTCCTTCCCTCCCTCCCTCACCCTCTCCTTCCTTTCCTCCCTCACCCTCTCCTTTCCTCCCTTCCTCCCTCCGTCCCTTCCTTCCTAACCCTCTCCCTCCCTTCCTTCTTAACCCTCTCCCTCCCTTCCTTCCTAACCCTCTCCCTCCCTTCCTTCTTAACCCTCTCCTTCCCTTCCTTCCCAACCCTCTCCCTCCCTCCCTTCTTAACTCTCTCCTTCCCTCCCTCCTTCTCTTTCCCTCCCTCCCTCCCACACCCTCTCCTTGGCCTTCTTTCTTTTTCTGTCTCTGTCTTCTGCATCCTTTCCATTCTCTTACTTAGGTCTGTTTACTCTCTTCCATGCTTCCTCTCCTAGCAGCGTACCCTTTTCATTCTTCTCTGACTTACTTGCTTTTTCTCTTCCTTCTTTTCCCTTTTCCCTTTTCTTTTTGGTTTCGCCCTTCATGCCCTCTTTCTTGCTTCTTTGCCATTCTCTTTCTCATCTCTTTTTCTATGTGCTTTCTGGAATATTTACCATTATTTTCTTGCTGCCTTTTCATCCACTTCCTTACCTCTTCTCCATCGTACTTCTTGCATCCTTTTTTTTCTGTTTCTGCCTTTTTTCCATTATCTTACTATCCTCAACATCCTTCCTTCCTTTAATCTGTTACGCTGATTTTCACCTCTTGCCCATCTTTCCCCTCTTCCTCCTTACTCACCCATCTTTCATCCACTTTATACCTCTCAACCCTCTTCACCTTTTTCGTTCCTGTTATTTCTTATTTCCCAGTATTATTCTTTTCATCAACCGTATAATTATATTCTTCCTTTTTCTGACCTGTGTTATTCGTTTTACAATGTCGACCCACCCGTACTTGCCTCTTCTAACTCATTCAAATTTTATCTTTCCTTCTTCTTTACCCTATCCTCAATTCTGCCCTGAAAGCCGTCCTTCCTCATAGTTATTTTTCTCTGTCTTCTCAGCACCATATACTATTTCCAGTCTGTTACCCTGTCTTTTGCTACAACCATTACTCACTCTGTCTATTTCCATTTTTCTCTGTTTCCCTCTCCGTAATCCATTATTCTAATCCCTGTTCCTTGTTTCTCCTTCTCCCTATCTTCTCCTCTTTTCTGTTCCGTTTCCCTCCCTCTCCTCTTTTCTTTCTTTCTCCCATTCCTCTCCCTCTTTCAGTCCTTTCCTTCCTTCCAAGTCAATGTCGACGTCCTGCTTCCCCTCCCTCTTAGTACCACCTTCTCAACCTCTATTTCCTATCGTTATCACCCTTATCCTTTCCCTCCTCATCGTCCTGAAAAAAACCCACCTGTATACTCCTCCCTTCTCCTCCCTCTTCCTTTCCACCTCCTCTCTCTTCTATTCTCTATTATACCTTACAGTACTATAGCCGTTGGTTTGTAATATTAGTTCATATGATTCACTCAAATGGTTCTTCACTTTCATGCACCAGAGACAGGACTTTTGATCGTGACTGTACCATATCTCTTCAAAACTTGTAATGGCCAGTAGTCTGTTGCTGTGTGGGAGTCCTTTGTAATCCTTCCCTCTCTTCCAACATCCCTCTTTTCTGCCTTTCCTTCTCCCTCTCATCCCCTCCTACCCACTCCCCACTCTACTCCACCTCCTTACTCTTTCCTTCCTTCTCTTTTACCCCTCTACCCTCCCCTTCTCTTTCTCCCTCCTCCTCCTCCTCCTCCTCCTCTTCTTCCTCCATTCCACCTTCTCCTTCTACCTCCTCCTCTGAAGCTGCGAGTGTTTTAATTCCATTTTCTGCAGCACTCCCTCACTTACTGTCCCCCGGGCCGAACACAGAGTCTGGGGCCGGGCCTTGAAAATATTCCCTTCACTTTACGAGGCAGGAAGAGAAGGTGGAGGAGGAGAAGAAGCTGGAGGAAGAGGAGGAGGTGGAAAAGGAAGAGAGTGGGAGTAGTGCGCGAAAGATTTATATCGAGAGACGAGTGTGTGTATTTGTGTGTGTGTGTGTGTCACAGAGAGAGAGAGAGAGAGAGAGAGAGAGAGAGAGAGAGAGAGAGAGAGAGAGAGAGAGAGAGAGAGGCGGAGAAAAAGTGAGGGAAGAGGTATGATTGTGCCTTGTCGCCAATGTAAATAACACCAGACTCCTTCAACTTTTTAAGAGTTTATACCAGAGAGTTTACAAGGATGACAATCGTGCCAAAAGAAATTTCTGCTTTGCTTCATAAACATGAGAAAAAAACTCGCTGTGTACCAAAGCGTTCGTTAATTAGTTTCTCGTAATTCCCAAGGTACAGGAATGCTTTAGTTGTCTGTAAAACGGATACTCTGTTTCAACGAACTAGAAGAAGCTTGCAGTGATTTATACCAAAGTTTTCAGAAAATCAGTGTTGATATAATTTGTCCTGTATTTTTATTTTACCTTTTTTGTGGAGTAAATCACATCATTCCCCTGCAACTTCATCACACTACCCAAGTTTTGCATCCAAATTGCATGTGTGAGAGCGGTGCCTCCTTGCTGGGGTATGAGGGGGAGGGGAGTGGTGAAGGGATGCTCACTGGCAGAGTAAAAACGTGGGAGAGAAGTGCATCGTTGTGAAGCACCCGTCGTGTGTGTGTGTGTGTGTGTGTGTGTGTGTGTGTGTGTGTGTGTTTCTAGAATATTTTCATTTGATACGTTTTCATATTTTATATTATCCGATTTTATGATTCATGATTTAAAGATTGTGTGAATTTATGTATCTTTTATCCCTACTTTATTATGATTTAAAGTTAACATATGCTAGGTTTATATATACTGTATGTTGCAGACTGTCATGAAACAACAGTGTAAGATGTGTTGTGCAAGTGGAATATTGCCTGATTTATATGTAGGCGGAAGATTGAACAGGTTTAACGTTATACAGACATGTAATGCAATTGTGAAAATGAGCAACTATAACGTTATGCACGTTTACTATGGAAGTGCCTGGGGAAGATATAATGTTGCTTTGATGCATTGTCCAGGCGTGCTATACAGATCGAGTATCAGACCAGATGTGTAATAACAGGTGCAAAGAACGCGCCAGTAATGATACAGTTACGCCTTTATATATATTGTCAGTGACTAATGATAAGCTCAGCGTCCAGGTCCCCACAAGAAAGGGAGGGACGTGGGAATTAGAGGCTTCCTTTACCCAGTCATTTGTGTCCTGATAATTAAAGTCAGTGGTGGAGTGGACAACCTGCCGCTCTCTCATCACCAAAGCTGGGGTTACAGCCTTGAATAGTCCTCTCTTCAACTTTTGATGATTACATATTCTGAAATTGTAATGTGTGATGATATTTTTTTCAACAGTATTGCTAGGTATGTCATATAACTAACTTGTTGTAGTGAATTACTCAAATGAATTTAACCTATTAGCTGTGAGATATTGCAAGAGGGAAAGAAAATCCTATGGCCTTAAGAGATAATAGCAATATATTTCTCTCGAATTTTCATGATATCAAACTACACCTTTACTTACCTGGACCTTAGTAACCCCACTACAATAAATTATACAACACTGCATTATACATCACACCACACCACACCACTACACTACACAATGCGTTACAACCCACCACACACCACACCACACCACACAACACCACACCACACCACACCACACCACACCACACCACACCACTACACAATGCGTTACAGCCCACCACACATCATACCATACCAATATACACTGTAAGACACAACACCATACCTCCCTGTCTTTTCAAAACACGAGTACAACACCATCAACAAGATCAACTTTGACAAAATGAAAACACTACATTTCCAAATTAAGAAAAAATAAAGACCAACATTCTTCCTCTTCCTCCTTCTCATCATCATCATCGTCTTCTTCTTCCCTCGTTTCCCCTGGCATTGAGGCGACCATTACCTAATTTCCCGAGGCGGATAATTGGGTAATGCTGTAATCACCCTCCACCCGACCTGGGCCAATCAGAATGGCTCCACGTCTGTCATGGTGTCCCCGGTAATTGCTCTGATTGCTTGGTCTGATTATTCGACCTGTAATATCACCAAACCTGCTTGATCACTCGACCTTTGTTTATCACGAAACTGGTTTAATCATTCGACCTGTTAGATCAATATACCTCTATGATAACTTAACTTGTGATATCACTTGACCTGTTAGATCAATATACCTCTATGATAACATAACCTGTGATATCACTTGACCTGTATGATTGCCTAACCTTCATTATCACTTGACCTGTGTGAACATTAACTGTATGATTTTGTAACTATATGATCACTTGACCGGTATGTTCACTCAACCCTTATGAGTGCCTGACGCATAATTATGAAATGTATGATAATTTATTCATTACTTTGTGATTTGATGTTTTTATAAACCTTTGAAGTATGATTATTATGTGTTATTATTTGAGGTATGTCTTAACTCGATTCACATAGCCTAATTACTACTAATGAAGGTTATAATATGAGGTTATAATGAAACAACAGGCTCCCAGAAACATGTGTCTTGCACGGAACACGAATCCTCAGTGACTTTCGCTTACTTTGTCATTCTTTCTTCCTAATTTCGTACATTATTTGATTAGTGTAGCCCAAGTGTATTTAACAAATAAAATTTTAGAATAAATTAGTTGTTTTTCGTGTCTAGTTCTACTTTACGTTATATGTGTTTGTTCCCGTCTGTCTGATAACTTCACTTTTCTTCATACATTTGACTTAGGAGTTAGACAGGACTGAGACGGAAGTAAAACAGGAGCGATATATAAGTAATGTTGGAGCGACGTGATTCAGAAGCGAGACAGACTTGAGACAGAGTGAGGCAGGTGTGACGGTGATGTGAGAATGATAGATAATGTATTTTATAATATGACAATTACAACTTACCTTGCCCTGTTAATTTATGATCTCGTTGGTTGGCTGCAGCGAAGAACAAAAAAAGTCGGGGATTAATTCCCCGTTTAGGCCTCAATCACCACGCACATAATAAATTTTTATGTTAAGGGTTCTTCCCGATATATATGTATTTATATAGATAACAAATCTACTGGTGCATTTAAACAACCAATTGCAAATTTTCTATATTTATTCAACTCCAGTATGCCAACATGAATAAATTAAATTTCACACACACACACACACACACAACTCACGCTCACGCAACGCTAACTAGCTACTCGCTCTCGCTACGTCTCGTTCGTATACGTGACGATAGTCTAGGTTACGTTAACACTTGTAGTAATTCTATCAATTGTTACGCGAGTTGGAATATTTCTTAATGTCTCACACTTGGGAATAATTTAGAGTCTCACAACACACTCGTAATTTTCAAAGATCCAGCTCCCCCTCACCTTAATTCACTTACTGAACCACCGTCGATGCAACTGGCCAGTATACAACTGTAAAGCCTTGGAATCGTGGTAATATCCAACGAATTCGGCGTCTACGTTGATCCTTCCCCACTCAACACGTGGAGGATTAATTCAGGCAAGCGGAAGCTAGTTTACGAGTGTTGTCTCTCCAAGTGTCCTGTTCCAACTGACCCAATTCTTCCTCCTTAACTGGTTCAAAATTTCTCTGACTCCTCCTCCTATTTTTGTTCGTTTTTCCTAACTGGCTACGATTTACATGGTACCCTCTCATTCCTTAGTTATACCTGCAATTGCAATTTACCTATGGCGTGCTAATAATTCCCGATAATTCCCCTCCACTTCACGATCATTTGCAATACCATAAGTTACCCTGGTAGCATAATTATTAATACATTATGTACTTAATGTACGAACACCTATATGACTGAATGTGGCAATTCAGTTGGAACCCGGCCTTCCTGACCCTTTTCTAATTTTGGCTACTAATCCACTACCTGTGGATTAACTAGGCTGCACCCCCAACTTAACCCACTCCTGTCTCCTTTGTCACACGAATGGAACATTCCAGAACCTTCTCTAGAACATTCTATATTGAGACCAGTATGGAATTTTCCACTCTCTGTAATTCAAATTACGTCACGAGTATTATGTCTGACTCGTGACATTCGCCCACACAAAGAGACATTGCTCTATGCAATGTTTAATAGATTCGTGAAGTGGTAACGACGCCTTTGCATGTATAACTATTACAATAACAATTCATCCACACTTCACTTATTCTTGTATGTGTCAATTACTATCACCAGTTACGTGTTCATTTTTGCCAATGAGTGGAAAACTCCCAACAGTTACTTTAGCTTTTCAATCTTAGGAAGAAACTCCGAGACAAGAATGAATGTACCTGGTAATTTCTGCTCAGTACAATTTGTACACATTTAAGCAATATATAAGTGTGGTGTATGTAATGCATTGTGTATTTGTTACATAATATGTAGGAAATGCAACAATATCTCTGGAAGGCAATACATATATTAGTAATTATCCGAGCCTTGGATCAGAGTAAACCGCTAGAATCCGTGTCTTGGATAAGTTGCACAAAATACAATACATAGAACATCGGATTTTCCCAACACCCTAGGAAACCCCTTGATCTGAGTCGCATAAGACTCGTGCTCGTTGCGCTCGGAGAGGTAACAATTACGAGCAATTCGACCCGGAGGATACTTCTGCCGGTCGATCTTCGCATGAATATTTACTCGGTTAACACTAATTAACGAGCAATTTGACCCGGAGGATAATTCTGCCGGTCGATCTTCGCATGATACCAACTGCTTCCATGTCATTAATTTCCTTACGTACTGTATCAATCAGCCGTACAGGAATAGGATATGGTTTCACCCTCACTGGTGTGTCGCTCGTAAGCTGAATCTCATGACAGGCTACGTTGGCAACAGCAGGCCTGTCAGAGAACACACGTGAATATTCTGCCAGTACCGCATTGACTCTTGCAAGCCGGTCTGGTCTTAAATTCTCCGAAACGGAGACCTCAGCCACTGTCTCACCTTGACGAGCTTCAGCCGTCTGGGAGTATATCCCTCGTCACCCTCGGGAATTACCACAGCAGCGCTAACCATGTCTACTGCTGGGGAAAAATGACCACGGACTAGACTTAACACTTCACTCTGTTCTGAGGTGATGTTACAACAGCCTGCCCCAAATGTGGTAACAATGGAAGTACACCCCTGTTGGGTGGTGTAATATTCCTTAAGCATATTAATATGGAACCGCTTGGCTTCACCTTTGATTTTAACTATGTAGTTAAGGTCATTCACCTTCTTGACTACTTCAAAGGGACCCTTCCACTGAGCCAACAACTTATTATGAGCTGTTGGTAACAGAACGAGACACTTCCCCCCTACCTGTAGCGTTCGGAGCTTAGTTTTCCTATCATAGTAGGACTTCTGAATCTCCTTTGCTTTAGATAACTCCTGCTTTGCAATCTCGCAGGTTTGCTGTAATCGTTCTGCCAAATCAATTACATAAGAATAAGTGGTTTTCACCACGGGATCCGATTCCTCATCGTCCCAAAGTTCACGTAGAACCTGAAGTGGTCCTCGAGCAGGTTTACCATACACTAACTCGAATGGACTAAATTGCAACGATGCCTGAGGTGCTTCGCGATACGCGAACAGTAGTGGCGAGATATACCTGGACCACTCCCTAGGTTGTTCTACTGCCATCCTCCTCAACATTTTCTTGAGAGTACCATTAAACCTCTCACACAACCCATTACACATTGGATGATAAGGTGTTGTCCTCAACCCTTTAACTGAGAGTAATCTCCACAATTCCTCCATCATAGCAGAGGTAAATTGACTGCCTCGGTCGGACAATACCTGCTTTGGTATGCCGACACGACAGAATATATCCAACAAAGCTTCAGCCACTGTAGTGGCTTCAATATCACGCAGAGGCACTGCTTCAGGCCATCTGGTCGCGAAATCAACACATGTAAGAATATACTTGGCACCGTCCGTAGCCCTCGGAATAATCGGTCCAACAATATCAACCGCTACTCTCTCAAATGACTCTGAGATAAGCGGTAGAGGTTTTAGAGGGGCGGCTTCACCCGACCCCTGTCACACGTTTTCTGACAAACGTCACATGACCTCAACAGCCTCCCTATCTCTCTCCCCATACCTGGCCAATAGAAATGAGACTGAATCCTATCAACTGTTTTCCTCATCCCCATATGACCCCCTAATATAGAATGATGACCCAGGGTAAACACAGCCTGTCGGTATTTCTCTGGTACGAGAAACTGAACCCTCTCTTCCCCATCGGGGTTTACTGTACGTCGGTAAAACCTGTTTCTCCTCCTGACATAACTGGTTACAATACCATGTCGATCTCTACTGTCACCCTCAAGTGCCTGCTTGCGAACAAGTGCCAATGAAGGGTCACTTGCTTGCTCTGCAATTACATCCTCGCAATTGACGAGGTCGGCGGCAGTTGTCACTTGAAGTGGAACAACTGTTTTCTTCGCATGCGCCATACCCCTGGTTACAGCAGCTGCACCAGTCTGTGTGGAAACTTCCACTGAACACGCATTCTTAACCCCTGGTATATTCCCTATTACCAAATCTGACACAGGATTTTGCATGACTGCTGCAATTACCTGGCCTGTATAGAATGGACTCTCCACTGCAATTTTAGCAAGAGGATAGAGCCTCCTGGTACCATCAATCATAGTGATAGTTACCTGCTCCCCTGTAAAATCATTAGAAGCAACTAAACCATCAGCGACACAACACCCCGATGACCCATTATCTCGAAAGACTTCAACAGATATCCCGTTAACAATTCCCGGACAAATATGGAAACCAGACTTACCTTTCGAGACTCCTGTCGCGTTTAGTCACAATTGATGAGGTTCGTGAACCGACTGAGGCACTCGTGGTTCTACACTAGGTTGAACCGCCACAGGTGAATACTGTGGTTCACCATGTGTTGCAGCTGCCGATCGCTGATAATAACCTTTATTTCCACTATGGTTATTACTATTTTTCCAGTTACTTTTTCCTTGGTAACGGTACTGATTGGACTGCTGCGAATAGTGATTATTACCTTGTTTCTGGGTATGATTAAAATGAGGTTTAGGTTGCAGACGAACAATTTGACTCTGCTGCTGTGACTGATTTTTACTCGACTGGTTATATGAAACAGCAGAGTTCTGAGAAGGCTTATTTGACTGATTAATTTTCTTATTATGCTGAATCCGCGTATGGTAACCATACGCGGTAAAATGTGCGTCCGACATATCCACCATCGTTTGCAACATTTTCACCTTGTTGGTTTTCAGCTGAGCCGACAATTCTGGAGGGCAAGACTTCTCCAGTTGTGTGCGAAGCAACAAGTCTTTTACCCCCTCCAACGTCTTAGGTGTTTCGGCCTTCTCCAACCACTGATCCAGGTAACTGGTCAGACGTGCACTAAACTGTGCAACAGTCTCCTTATCCTGTAAGGATGCACGCCAGAACTGAGTCCTAGCGTCATCGACCGTCAACCCGTACGCCTGTAACAAAGCCTTTTTCATGTTCTCGTAATCTCTGGCGGTACTGTCGAGTCGGTGGAGAATACTAAGTGCTTTTCCATCGAATAAATTAATAAACTCGAGCTTCTTTATATCATTATCTAATCTATACGTGTCTGCAACCATTTCGAATCGCTCAATAAACGGCTCGATATCGTCTCCCTCTACGTATTTTGACAGCTGTAACCTTGGGGTCACGGTGGTTGAGCTTGCGACATTACTTCCACTCGCACTTTGATTTTCACTCGCACGTACTTGCAGTTCCAATACTTCCTTTTCATGTTCCCATTTCAATTTTTCTTGCTCTCTCTGTTCTCTTTCATTTTCTCTTATGGCCGCCCTTTCAAGCCTTTCTTCTTCTTGGCGGCCCCTCACGTATACTTGAATTTCGGCCTTACCTTCAATTCCCAATAGTTGAGCCTCTCCCAATAATTCTTGTACGGTAGACATTTTTAATTTATTTTCTATCGTTTCGGTTGCCTTAATTTCTGGACAGTTATGACTATCTACTCGTGAAAGTGTGCGCGTGTGTGACTGGAGTTAATACAACGCTCAGGTCCCTGTTCGGGCGCCAATATGTGACGGTGATGTGAGAATGATAGATAATGTATTTTATAATATGACAATTACAACTTACCTTGCCCTGTTAATTTATGATCTCGTTGGTTGGCTGCAGCGAAGAACAAAAAAAGTCGGGGATTAATTCCCCGTTTAGGCCTCAATCACCACGCACATAATAAATTTTTATGTTAAGGGTTCTTCCCGATATATATGTATTTATATAGATAACAAATCTACTGGTGCATTTAAACAACCAATTGCAAATTTTCTATATTTATTCAACTCCAGTATGCCAACATGAATAAATTAAATTTCACACACACACACACACACACAACTCACGCTCACGCAACGCTAACTAGCTACTCGCTCTCGCTACGTCTCGTTCGTATACGTGACGATAGTCTAGGTTACGTTAACACTTGTAGTAATTCTATCAATTGTTACGCGAGTTGGAATATTTCTTAATGTCTCACACTTGGGAATAATTTAGAGTCTCACAACACACTCGTAATTTTCAAAGATCCAGCTCCCCCTCACCTTAATTCACTTACTGAACCACCGTCGATGCAACTGGCCAGTATACAACTGTAAAGCCTTGGAATCGTGGTAATATCCAACGAATTCGGCGTCTACGTTGATCCTTCCCCACTCAACACGTGGAGGATTAATTCAGGCAAGCGGAAGCTAGTTTACGAGTGTTGTCTCTCCAAGTGTCCTGTTCCAACTGACCCAATTCTTCCTCCTTAACTGGTTCAAAATTTCTCTGACTCCTCCTCCTATTTTTGTTCGTTTTTCCTAACTGGCTACGATTTACATGGTACCCTCTCATTCCTTAGTTATACCTGCAATTGCAATTTACCTATGGCGTGCTAATAATTCCCGATAATTCCCCTCCACTTCACGATCATTTGCAATACCATAAGTTACCCTGGTAGCATAATTATTAATACATTATGTACTTAATGTACGAACACCTATATGACTGAATGTGGCAATTCAGTTGGAACCCGGCCTTCCTGACCCTTTTCTAATTTTGGCTACTAATCCACTACCTGTGGATTAACTAGGCTGCACCCCCAACTTAACCCACTCCTGTCTCCTTTGTCACACGAATGGAACATTCCAGAACCTTCTCTAGAACATTCTATATTGAGACCAGTATGGAATTTTCCACTCTCTGTAATTCAAATTACGTCACGAGTATTATGTCTGACTCGTGACAGCAGGGAAGGGACGGTGTGAGACAGAGTGAGGCAGGGGATGGACGGTATGAGACGGAGTGAGGCAGGGGAGGGACGGTGTGAGATGGAGTGAGGCAGGGGATGGACGGTGTGAGATGGAGTGAGGCAGGGGATGGACGGTGTGAGACGGAGTGAGGCAGGGGAGGGACGGTGTGAGACGGAGTGAGGCAGGGGAGGGACGGTGTGAGACGGAGTGATGCAGGGGAGGGATGGAGTGATGCAGGGGAGAGACGGTGTGAGACGGAGTGAGGCAGGGGATGGACGGTGTGAGACGGAGTGAGGCAGGGGAGGGGCGGTGTGAGACGGAGTGAGGCAGGGGAGGGGCGGTGTGAGATGGAGTGAGGCAGGGGAGGGACTGTGTGAGACGGAGTGAGGCAGGGAAGGGACGGAGTGAGGCAGGGGAGGGACAGTGTGAGACGGAGTGAGGCAGGGGATGGACGGTGTGAGATGGAGTGAGGCAGGGGATGGACGGTGTGAGATGGAGTGAGGCAGGGGAGGGACGGAGTGAGGCAGGGGATGGACGGTGTGAGATGGAGTGAGGCAGGGGAGGGACGGTGTGAGACGGAGTGAGGCAGGGGAGGGACGGAGTGAGGCAGGGAAGGGACGGTGTGAGATGGAGTGAGGCAGGGGAGGGACGGAGTGAGGCAGGGGATGGACGGTGTGAGATGGAGTGAGGCAGGGGAGGGACGGTGTGAGATGGAGTGAGGCAGGGGAGGGACGGAGTGAGATGGAGTGAGGCAGGGGAGGGCGCGACTTGGAGGTCCTGCTGTTGAATATGCATCGCCAGTGACTTCCCATAATACAGCAGCTTGGCTTGTCCCTGCCCCCTCCCTCCCTCTCTCCCTCCACACAACACACTGTCTCCACCTCTCTACACACATTGCCTCCTTCACCCTCCCCACTGTCCCTGCCCCAATCCCTTCACAACACACTGCCTCTCCCTCTCTATATACACACATTGCCTCCTTCACCCCTCCCACTTTCTCTGCCCCAATCCCTTCACAACACACTGCCACTCCCTCTCTATATACACACATTGCCTCCTTCACCCATCCCACTTTCTCTGCCCCAATCCCTTCACAACACACTGCCTCTCCCTCTCTATATACACACATTGCCTCCTTCACCCTCCCCACTTTCTCTGCCCCCTCCCTCCACCTTAGTACACACACTGCCTCAATTTCCCCATCCCCTCCCAGTCCCAGGCATCTCTCTCTTCCACACTACACACATCACGTCAACCACCTCCTCCTCTTCATTCGTGTCTTCCTTACTTTACCACTTCACTGTACAATACCTCTTGCACTCAGCCATCTCTCTAGCTCGCTCACTGTACTTTACATCACATCACCAAGAATTATGCCTCAATTAATGGTTTCATCACAGCTGATTTTTTGGCCATCTTACTTTCATTACAGGAACCTGATTTTTTCTACCTATTCACACCTGCTACCTCTCAAATTCCTCATTACTTCCATTTTCCTCTTTAACTCAATTTCTTATAACTTAAGGACGACGCTGCTACCCACACCCAAGGGAAGACAGCAATCACCACCAACATCCCCAGAACAACATCCTATCGACTCGCCAACTTTTCTACTTCTTACAACCAAAAACAAACCACTATCCCACATCCCAACCGCTGACCTTCCCTTATGCGACAGTACACGACACCCTAATAATACGTCATCCTAAACATCCCACCTCAGTCAAATGCTCTATTCTCTTCAACCATGTCACCTAAAACTACCTAGAATACCACATGCTACCTACCTATTTACCGCATGCCATTAACCTGCCAAAAAACAAACCATATCATCCAACACCTACGGTTTGTACAAATCACTACACTCCATCAGGTCCCACTACATCCTTCGCCACCCTCAAAGCGCCAACCCCCTCACCCACCCACCCACCCACTCCCTTCCCACAACCACACTCACATACCCGCAGCAAGAAGGCCCACCCACACCCACACACACCCACTCACCAACCCACCAGCAAAACCTGGAGTACGAATTTTCTCCAAGGGGAATATTTTTATCATGGTGGCGGACGTGACATGGGGGTCGGGAATACCAAAAACTAGACCCACTCACAAATCCTCCAAGCCCTGCAAATATGAGTACTTTTATGGTTGGTTTATAAGCGAGAGGGGTCGATGGTAAGGCGGTGTGTGTGTGTGTGTGTTACAGAGAGTGACGCTTGTAAATATATTTGGAATCGAACGGTTGGTTAGGAGAAATGTAAAGAGGTACTGAAATTGGTGCAAAACAACAAACAAAAAAATACTGCATCCAAACTCACACACCTATCCAGGACGCATAATACAGTCATAGCACATAATCGCATTGCATGTGTTCTCTCACTCTACTGGTGAGAAAAAACACAACTACACACACACACACACACACACACACACACACACACACACACACACACACACACACACACACACACACACACACATACACACACACACACACACACACACACACACACACACACACACACACACACACACACACACACACACACACACACATACACACACACACACACATACACACACACATACACACACACACACACACACACACACACACACACACACACACACACACATACACACGCTAAACCCACCTTTTGATTAAAAATTTTCAGATATTTATTCCAGTGCAAGTCACAATAATTTAATTTAACTTTGGCGTGTGTGAGTAATGACGGGGTGATTGGCCTATTAAGGATTATTCAAAACTGGCACCATGTTTCTTTCACGTTAAAATATAGTTTGACATTAATTTATCGCTTCACACGGCAATTGATGGCTTGGGAGGTAAAAGTTGAATTGGGTGTGTTGGTTCCTGTTACAATTGTTATCATCATAATTGTGGTTTTAGTGGTACCAATGTTACTGCCTTTATTTTTGCAAACGACGGGGTTAGTTTGTTTGTTCTTGTAAATGTGTAATTTTGGTTGTTAACAGGGAAATATTTTCCCCTTTCGTGTTTTATTGATTTTTTTTTTTTTTTTTTTTTTGTGTGTGTAGGTCCTTTGATCATTTTAAGTTTATGCCATTTATCCGTCAATGTATTTATCAGCCTTTCTGCCTACGTAGATATTAATATAAAAATTTACACTAATAATTTTAAATTTTGATGGCACTGTAATTATTTTAAATCATGTACACTTTTTTTTATATAATATTGTCAGACTTCTCTATAATTAATCCTTATCTACCTCACTGTCCAATATTTTATTCTGATCTTCCCTATGATCCCTTCTCCTTTCTTCCATTTTTCCGTAAAATCTTGACTTTCAGTTCCATTTCATAAAAATAGGCACGATGTATAGTAATATGAATTTTATAAAGGAAAGTAATATGGATTTTAAAAAGGCGAAGGAAGGAAACGAAGGGACAGAAGTCGCTGGCAATTTTGATGCACATGAAGTCATGAAACGTTACGGTAAAAATTGGAAGGAAAATAAGAAAAATAACTTTAGAACAAAAATAACGTAATAGCAATATAACACCATAACATCATAGAAAAAAAAATTGATTGGGAGAGGAAAGGAGAGATAAAAAGTAGGCGGGAAAGACGAAGGTGTAATTTCAGAACCAAAACAACAACACAGTGAAATGAAGGTGACGGTAGGAGGAAAGAGAAAAGGGCCAAGTCGAAGAGATTTTTTTTTTTTAGTTTTCTTGAACCCTGTGACAGAGATGCGACCGCCGGGGGCCGTCAGGATTTTAGTCGTCCGGTCAGGGTTTAAGTTTTTCCCGAGTGGCAGTGAGAGGAGGTGTCGGCCGGGCACGAGGGATTGGTGGTGGGATGTCCAGAGAAGGGAAGGAGGAGAGGGAGAAGTAGGAGGAGGAGGAGGAGGGGGAGATAGAGAAGGATGTGGGAAGTGATGGTGGTGGTGGAAGGGGATTCTCGGGGATTGGCATATGTAAAGAGAAGAAGGAACGTTGAGGAAAGGTGAACTCAGGGACGTATATAAGGCGTGTAGTGAAAGAGACACTGGAGGGAGTAGGGGACTGAAGGAAACGGAAACTAGAAAAAGGAGGAAGGGGAATGAAAGATGCAGGTCGATGTATGGCTAAAGGAGGAGAGAGAGAGAGAGAGAGAGAGAGAGAGAGAGAGAGAGAGAGAGAGAGAGATGAGTTTGGAGACCTGTGTGGTGGAGAGGTGACTGAAGGTAGTGACAGGAGAGGTATTGGAGGAACTGTTGAGAGAAGAGCAGGAAAGAGAGACTGATTGGATTCTTCAAGTACACACACACACACACACACACACACACACACACACACACACACACACACACACACACACACACACACATTCGTCCTCCTCGCTCTCAAACTTCATTTTAATAACAAGCCACGTCCCTTCCTCCCACAGGTGTGTCCGTGTGTGTGTTGGCAAGTCAAATTAGTTCACCCCACGCTACCTGTATGGGAAGAGGGATTGTGGGGGAGGGGGGGGGGAGGTCAGGTTGGTGAGGATGGAGAGTGAATGTGTGGGGAGGGGGAAAGAATATGTGGCGGGGTGAGTGAGAACATGCATGAAGTGATGGCATATGTGAAAGGGGAGAGGTTATGCATATGGGAGGGGAAAGGAGATTTGGGAAGGGTACAGGTAGGTGTGTGTGTGTGTGTGTGTGTGTGTGTGTGTGTGTGTGTGTGTTTTAGATGGAGTTCTTGTACAGGTCGAGATACAAGGAAAATTAATACAAAGGAATAAAATGGTGAAGGAGGAATGGGGAAGGCAGGGTTGGGTAAGGGAAACAGAGCAAGTGGAGGTGAGGGCATCAGGGGGAGGGAAGGGAGGGTAAAAGAAGGGAGGGTAAGACAGGGGAGGTGAGGGCATAAGAAGGAGGGAGGTATGGTAGGGGAAGGGAAGGGAGGGTAAGAGAGGGGAGGTGAGGGCATAAGAAGGAGGGAGGTATGGTAGGGGATGGGAAGGGAGGGTAAGAGAGGGGAGGTGAGGGCATAATGGGGAGGGAGGTATGGTAAGGGACGGGAAGGGAGGGTAAAAGAGGGGAGGTGAGGCCATAAGGGGGAGGGAGGTATGGTAGGGGACGGGAAGGGAGGGGAAGTGAGGGCATAAGGGGGAGGGAGGTATGGTAGGGGAAGGGAAGGGAGGGTAAGAGAGGGGAAGTAAGGGCATAATGGGGAGGTAGGTATGGTAGGGGATGGGAAGGGAGGGTAAGGGAGTGTATTTTCTAGTTTGAGGGCGACAGGTTGGATCCCGGAAGGCTAAATGAACCTGAGGCTTACCCTGCATAGTGCTTGTGTGGTCGTCAGGCAGGCTGCACACACACACACACACACACACACACACACACACACACACACACACACACACACACACAAAAGCACAACTCCACAAAAATGTACTGTACCTGAATTTGCATCTACTACACCCATGTGCACACAATCACTCATTTTAATACACACACACACACACACACACACACACACACACACACACAGGGGTTCACACAAGCAAGGTTACGATCACACCAACGCTTCTTTTAAAATTACACACAAGCACAGGCGAGCGGAGTACCCCCACACACGCAAGCATGCTAATAAGATTAAATGAAGCAAGCAGGGCGACAGGCAGAGCAAGTCAAGGGGAACAAGGCGTTTATTTGAGAATTACTTTAAACATATACTCCTATGTGTGTTTATATTGTACTTACCTTGAGTGAACTTGTATGTATATATAGTACATCATACATAAACATTCATATTTTAGGGCTACAGGTTTTGTTTACTTAGGGCCCACTATTTGTAAAAGAACATGTCGTTGAGGTTCAATACATGATTAAATGCGAACTGGTGGCAAAGTAAACACGAAGTATTTTTACAGTGATGTTAAGTACTGAAAGGTCAATCGTACCTTATAATTATAGGAACTGTATTGTACCATTTTATATTGATAAATTTCTATACTTATACGTAACCATACTCGTACAAGCTCACATAACCAACTCTTGACACGAATGAAGACTTATAGTACACATACGTATACGCACATACACTGATTAAAGCCAGTTCACACACACACACACACACACACACACACACACACACACACACACACACACACACACACACACACACACACACACACACACACCTTCACCTTCCCTTAGGACACTGGTACATCTTTTCTTTTCTCTACCAAGTTTCCATTAATTGTCATCCTTCACTCTTTTCTCGAGACTCCTCCAGCTTTTTCATTCTCCTCTTTCCCCTCGCTTCTCCACCACTGATTCCTCTCCACCTTCACCACCTCTCCTGTTCTTCCACTTCTTCACTAATCCTCATCATCCTCTCCAGTCTTTATCCACCTCTCACATGATCCACTCTCCACATTCTTCAGTCCTTCATCCTATTAGCTCTCTGCTTTCATTATTCTCCTTTTCTTTTATCCTTTCTTGCTGGCTCAGGGTCCTCTCTCTGTCTGTCTGTATGTCTGTCTGTCTGTGTGTGTGTGTGTGTGTGTGTGTGTGTGTGTGTGTGTGTGTGTGTGTGTGTGTGTGTGTGTGTGTGTGTGTGTGTGTGTGTGTGTGTGTGTGTGTGTGTGTGTGTGTGTGTGTGTGTGTGTGTCTCGTGCCCATCCCTTCTACCACTTGCCCTGTCTTTCTCGTTCTCCCTCTTCCCTATATTTTCATCCATCTGTCACTTTATCTTATCTGTGCACATCCCCTACAGAGTTCTATCCCCACCAAACCCACAATCCTTCCCTCCCTACTCCCTTTTCACTCGAACTCTCACCCACCATCCTCAAACATGCCACTCCATTTCACCCCTCACGTCGGGTCAAACACCTATGCTCTTTCTTTCTCTTGAACACACTGCCCACCATTCTCATCATCCCTCCCTTACTCCCCTTCCTATCTCTCTCTTACCCAACCAACCCACCAACCCATCCACTCACCATCCTCAATCCTTCCGCTCCATCCCACCCCTCACGTCGGATCGAGCGAATTCTGTCAGAGGCCAAAACTGCCGAAGTTGGATGGGTCGGTGAAATTCGGTCTATTTGTAGTCTTGTCACAGAGAGCCGGTTTGATACCCACAGTCCCCCGACCACCGATTAGTTCACATGATAACTCCGCTGGTCTGGATTTGGGGCTTTTCTGGTCTTTTTTACTGGCTGCGCTTTGTGTGTGTGTGTGTGTGTGTGTGTGTGTGTGTGTGTGTGTGTGTGTGTGTGTGTGTGTGTGTGTGTGTGTGTGTGTGTACTCTTAGATACATCATTCAACTGTTCAATGA